>CM070776.1:33972564-34278371 GCA_036346955.1 Dipus sagitta
GACTGTTCCTATACCATCTTACACATCAAGTCAATTATAGTAACTACTTTTCTTTCTAAGGTGAAAGAGGTTTAAACAAATCACCTTGCCACTTTACAACTGGTTGGTATTTTTGTGTTATGATGCTGAGCTGTGATTTAAATGTCTTTTTTGTTTGTTTGTTTGTTTTTTCAAGGTAGGGTCTCACTCTAACCCAGGCTGACCTGGAATTCACTATGAAGTCTCAGGGTGGTCTCGAACTCACGGCGATCCTCCTACCTCTGTCTCCTGAGTGCTGGGATTAAAGGCATGTGCCACCATGCCAGGAAAATGTTGTCATTTCGTGCTTACAGGTTAGATGTTTGATAGAAGCAGTAGTTAGGTAGGCCTAGTAAGGCTGATACTGTATTATTGGTTTTATTCATAGCTTCTGTTCCTCCAGCCCAGCTGCTCTGTGTGCCCACCTTATTAGTTTGAAACAGGAGATATGAAGATGTACATGATTGTTTAATTTTTTCCCATGGTGTATAATCTGAGATAAGAATTAATTTATGATATAAATATTCTTACTTTATATATTGATTCTCATAACTCTATCTATTTGCCTCCACTCCAGACATTTTTTTGTTACCAATCCTACGATCAGTGGTTGAACAGGATATCATCTGATTAATCATTAAGCCATTCTTCACATTCAAAAGATACTATAGTCTTACCTTACATCACTTACATTCCATACAAAAATAAATGACTAGCTATATCTTTTGAGGAACTGCCTATATGGAGGATTTTTCCTAATTGATGATCTTTAGGACCATCAGTGAATAGAGTTTTAGTGCCACAGTAGTTTATTGGTGATTTTCGTTTCATATTAAATTAACTCACATTTGACCTACACCCTACCTAATTCCTTTTCTTGGCAGTTACTCAGCAATTCCTGCTGCTGTCAGTGTGAAGTGAGAGAGGAAATTTCACTTTTTTTCATAGTTTACTTGGGAATTGATGCTCAGTACATTTCCACTTTTAAACAGAATGAGTCTGGACATGCTGAGTTTTATGACTCTGTGGTTCCAACAGAACATACAAAGTAATTAGTGATACATAGTCAACTTGATGTCTCCTGCCACCAGGATGTGTTCCAGTACTTTAGTAAATTACATTACATACATAAATTACTAAATTGCATTTAGTAAATGCAATAATTTATGAGGTTGCTCAGTGAGTATAGTTTGCTGGTGGTTTTCCACTCATGTGAAATATGCATTCTGTATGCCAATCAATGCAGTTTTGGTTACTTCTGAAAAAGGTTTTAGGTTTTATAGCATTTTTCTCATTTAGCATGTATTGCATGCTTCTTCTTGGGCTATGTTGTGAGTAAAACCTAGCTATTAGTCTTAGATTCAGAAAATTTGGTGGGATAGAGATGTGAAGTGATTCAAAAAAGTAAGACAGAGGCTTATATTGTCTTTAAGAAAATAGGCAAGCATAAGTTAGTTGAAGGAGGAGGTACATTGTTGGCCTAAAGGACTAAAAGTAATTGGAGGACTTTAGATTTGGAAGTGTATAAAACTAAATTGACCATGTTCTATGTCTATGTTTTGAATCTGGATCCTTGTGTAATTTTCTATGTTTGAGAAATCAACTTTTCTTGAGCCCCGTAATTCTATAAATTAAGTTATAATCAAATACTCAGTTTTTCCTGGCCTCTAGCTATAGTAAATGTGAATATTACTGTATGTTGTTGAAGAAATGTTTCAACTTTCACCATCTATAACTTGGTGAAGAATTATTCTCAGCTTCTCATTGATTTTCCCTTATGCATTGCCCATTATCAGTCCAACTTAGAGTAATTAGGTAATTATCAGTTCTGGAGTATTTCTTCGAATCTGAGGTTTTATATCTACTAGTTCAATTCATTCTGCCGTGCTCTAATCTCATTTTATCCTTCACTAGTAAAATTTAAGCTACAATGCTATAGGTTACCAATATTACTGGAGTTCTAGTTACAGGCTTAGCTCTGAGAGTCTCAGGTTTCATCATTTACTGTTTCTAGAAAGATTCCAACAAAGAGAAGTGGTGAAACAAGAAAGAATTATTTTTTTTTTTAGTTTGCTCAAACAAGATAGCTATTTCAGAAAACTGTCTTCTCAATATTAATAGCATATATAGGATTCCGTAGCATGAGGAGCCAAGAGATATGTATACACATTCTAAATTCGGACAGCTGTGAGTTGAAATATGCATGTAACACACACTGCAAATCTGAGTTTGTGAGTCCCACTGGCACTAGGGTTTTGAGGACAGTTTCTATTCCTAGACCTGGGAAAGAAATAAAAAAAATAGACAGTGTATCAAGACAGAATAGAGTCAATCATGACAATTATTGGGAGCTATTTTAAAGGAGTCCTATTCTATATCAAGACCTGTTGCATTCCATGTGTCAATATTGCTGTTGCAGTCAGGTTCACAATGCTGTCAGAAACCTCCTGATCAAGAGCAGCTTGTGAGGAAAAAGTTTATTTTGGCTTGCAGATTCAAGGGGAAGCTCCATGATGGCAGGGGAAACAATGGCATGAGCAGAGAGTGGACAAAAGCAAAAGTGTGCCAAACACTGGCATGGGGACACTGGCTATAATACACATAAGTCTGCCCCCAACAATACACTGCCTCCAGGAGGTGTTAATTCCCAAATCTCTATCAGCTGGGAACCTAGCATTCAGAACACCTAGGTTTATGGGGGACACCTGAATCATACCACCACACTAGTGAAGTGGTCCACATTGCCAAATAACATTTTTTAAAATTTTCTTTCTTTATACTACTCATAAAAACTATCTATGTTGTGTACCCTGAGAAACAAACTCTGAGATGGATATTTGGAAACAAAGAATCTTCTTAAGAAGTAAATATGTAAGGAGAACAGAAGTAAGATTAGAAATAGAGAAAGGAAACTGAGCTCTGAGGTGCTTACAATATAGGCCTTGATGAATCCCGTGCATAATTTGCAAGATGACAAGGCCTGTCAGAATACTGCTAGCTACAGAAAAGAGGCCTGTTTTCTTATCCTTACATTAGTCAGCCACTGGATGTAGGTTGCCCATGAGTAAAGGAGATAGATAGTCTTAGATGAGTGGAGCACCTCAGCACTAAAGAGTGAGTGCAGAAGATACACCACTATATCCAATGCAAGTTATTTGAGGATTTAACATCTGTGATTCTTTAAGAAACATTAAATATACTTGTTCTTCATAATATCAGTCTCCTATAGCTTAAATTCATCCTTCAAGCTTCCATGATAGTAACAAACTTAAAAAAAAAATCAACACTAGCACAGAACCTTCTGTCTCTACTATTTCCCTAATTGCTGACCTCAAGCTTGAAATAGATACACTTGTTTGTTTTTTTTTACTTTTGTTTTACTTTCCAACAATTGCACAAAGAAATTCTCAACTTTTCTACATTATTACTTTAAAATATCAATGCATCATTCTATCTGACTAAAGTTCCCTATCTTTTCTGCATCTGAACCTCTGTTTTTCACATTTAAAGTCAAATAAAAATGTCTCTTCCTATATGAAGCTATAGCAGTGAGATAGGAAGTACGAATTAACTCAATCATATAGTGTTGTTTTACTCTTATATGATAAAAGGTATGGAAGGTAAGGGTTGCCTGAGTTTCTGACTAAGTCAGCTTTCATCTTTCTGCTTTGATAGCTTCATGATGTTTTTAATTCACAGAGGATCTCATTTTAACCAAATCACTGCCAAAGTCTCAACCACTATGATTATATTCAAAGTTAAAAAGAAAATATTTTTCTATAACACGGAGGAAGAGAGATAATATGGGAAGATTGGGAGGGAAGAAATAAAGGAATGGGGAAGAGGAAAAAGAGGATGAGAGAAATCATCTCTCAGACTATGACTACTCTTACCTTTTGCTAGTGAACACTTCCTATAGAATATCCATACTAAATTTTCTCTAATATTTTGTTGGACATAGCTGGGTTACGTGCCATCTTTGGATCATAGATTTAGTTATTGCACTTATTGCAATAGTTCATTAAAATTAGTTTATTCATAAAAAAGAAATAGAAATAGAGAAAAAGAGAAATAACTTGGACAAGCAGCCACAGTGCTTATTAAGACAAGCTTCAACAGCATGTTCAATGTTGCAATTTGATTTGTTTTCATACTTACATTTGCCTAGATAATAAAATGAATGCATAACTTTATTAGTAACCATTTTGAAAACATTGGTGTAGAAAAACTGCAAAAAAAACTCTGTTTCAGAAGAAAGGTAACTTTTCTATTTTAGGATGTATGAATGTTGAATGTATTTTTTTTTTTCTGAATGTGTCTTTCCTGGGCCCAATACCTTCTATATTCAGTCATATTTGTTGTACATGATAAAATAAATTTAATAATTACATTTTAATTTAGCAAAGTCATTTAACCTGAAAGGGAATCAAGATTCAATTTTAAAAAATAAGAAGGTCATTCTTCATAATGTCATCATATTTTCATAAATATTTTACAAAATTGAGTCATAGATCTGCTAAAATTTATGATGTGAAATTTAAAGTTTTAGCTTCACATTTGAAGATGATATAAAAGTTTGCACCTTCAGAAAAACCAATTAAATATTCACTAAGATTGGGAAAGAGTTTATAAATACAGAAATATCTTCAAATACCATAGTCTTCTTTCATCCTCAAAGAACCTAAATGTCAAAGGAATAATTATTTTCTCTCTTTTTTGTTTTCCATCATGACAGTTACAGTCATATCATGTATTATTCTATATGCAGAATGTTGTTACTTATGTTTTAAGAACTCCATTTGTCAGAAGAAAAAATGAAGATTAATTATGCTGTAGTGATTTTCAGATTTGAATACATTAATGCTGTAAAATGGAATAATAAAAATAAGTGAATATTTTAGTTGTCATTACTTGATTTGCTGCATCATAATTTATTCTAATAATTTAGATCAGTATTGTTTATTCTGTAGTGTTTCTCAATGTGTGGCTTTAAAACACTTTGAGTGATTCTGGATTATAAATTCTGGATTTATAAATCCAGCAATCAATTAAATTATTTAAATATAAAGATTTAGTAATATTCTCAACAGCTTGAAATTTAGAAATATATTTCAAATATTGAAGTTTGGTATTTTCCATTTGCATAGAGAATTGCAGGGCCAAAATATGACAGGAAAAATTATAGTTTGACATTTTCTTTCTTGATGCTAAAGTATCTTGATAAAAGTGGCAAAATGCAAGAGCCAATATTGAGACAAAGAAGGTTAATGATAGAATTAAAATCAATCAAAATTTTTTAAAAATCCTCCAAATAGAATCAACATAAGACCGGGAAAACTTAACAGTTTGCATAAGGAAAATTTCTGGGTTAATGTCAATAGGCAACCAAAATGCCTAGATAGGGACACTGAAATGACTTAATTTTAATATAAAAGAAGAGCAATGCCTTTATTGGTTCTCTAGATATAGGTAAGAACACTGTTGCAGTTACCTTGTCATTGCTGGGACAAACACCCAATAAGAAGTAGCTTATGGGAGGTAAGGGTTAATTTCAGGCTTACAGATTCCAGGGAAAGCAACATTATGGCAGAAGAAACTAGCTGACTTCATCTTGCATCCACAGTAGAGAAACAACAGTCCACATCAGCAAACACAAGGTGACTCTGAACACACAGGGATGGACTCAATCCCAAGGCCCACTCCTTTTGACACACTTCCTCCAGCAGGGCTTCACCTCCCAAAGACTCCACTAGGTTGAGACTAAGCAGGAATCTTAATCAAAAATACATGAGGCTATTCGGACATTACATTTAAAGCTACCACAATTTGCTCCTGGACACATAGATTCATGACCATCCGACAAATGGAAAATGCACTCAGTCCAACTTCAAAAGCCCCCATATTCTTTACCAATTTTAACATTGTTCAAACATCTCATCTGAGATTCAATACTGTCTCTTAACTGGGAGTCCTATAAAATCAAAACACTAGTTACATATATCTAACACATAATAGCAGAGTAAATACTCCCGTTTCAAAAAGAAGGCATAATGAGAGACTATAACATAAATAATCAGCAGGCAAACATCAAACACCTTCAGTTCCATATTTGGCATCTGGGACAAATGATAAACTCCTTTGGCATCAAAATACTTCAGCCTCTTTTTGGCCCCTTTGCTGTACTGCTTGCTTTCTAGGCAAATCCATCTAAAACAGATCTACCAGCTGTCATTGGCAGTCATCCCACAGTCCTAGTATCTCAAAACTCCTAGGGTCTCCACTGCAACCTATGGATCATAGACATAGTTCCACAAAATGACATTTCTGTGCCTCCACAGAGGAATTTCAACCCTGCTGCATATTGCTGCCTTTTAGCAGTTCCTGGAACCATGAGCATTTCCTGCCCTGCATGTGTCATTCTTCCAAAACCACTATCAGGTAAGCTGTATAGCCAAATTTGTAAATCCAGGGGGAAATAAATCTTGTCCGTGAAGAGCAGGATAATCCTTCACCAGTCTACCTTCAAACCTCATCTTTTTTTAAAAAAAAAAATACATTCTTACTAGGTTGAGCCTTAACTTGGTTAAGTTTCACCTTCAGTGGATCTTTTGTTGCCATTGTCTCAGTGCAAATAGGTTGGTCTCCCTTTATGGTGTTAATCTGCTTAAGCAGAGTAAGTGGCTTAAAACAAGTCCCTGCGCCTGTAACATGAAATTTAGCTTCCTGTTCTATACTTTTTGCAAGCATTACTGTTAAATTCAACTTTGCTCAAATCATCAGGACATGGGCAGAATGCAGCCAGATTTTCCTCCAATATCCCAGTTCCAACAAATATGTTTCCTTTCCATTTGATATTTCATATGCCAAGCCTACACAGTCCACAATTCTCTTTATTTATGATTTCCAAATTCTTAACAAGTTCTGCATATAATCTGCAAGGCTTGTCTGGTTCAAACTAACAAATCCTTCTGTATTCTTCCTGACGACACATTTCCAAAACACCAAAAACTACATTATCAGATTCATCACAGAAATGACCCCACTGTTGATACTAATTTTCTGTTTCAGGTACTTTGTTTTTGCTGTTACTTCAGGCTCACAATTTCTAAGGGGACCTTTCATGGCAGAAGAAGCTGAATCACATTCTCATACATCCATACAGAGAGATAACACCAAAATTCATCAAGTATGAGCTGACTATAAACATACAGGGCTGGACTCAACCCAAATGCCTGCCCCTGGTGACACAATTCTTCTAATAGGGCTCTACATTTCAAAGCCTCCATTTGGTCAGGTCAGGTCTAGTCAGGAAGCTTAATCAAAAATACCTTAGTTTATAGAGACATTTTCATTCAAAACCACCACAACCCTCATGTACAATAAGACTTCATTGGCCAATACTAGTTTGCAATTCAACCTAGATGAATCTACTTAAAGAATTAATTCTCCTTATGGAATCAATACCTTAACACAAATTCACATTAGTCTGGTTTTCAGCAGTAAATACCACGATTCTTGAAATAAATAATATTGGTGTTTGTGGAGAGTCATAAAAATTAAAAAAATCCATGTTACAGTATTTTTTATGATTAGGAATTTAACATAGAGAAAAGAAATGGCATATCTTTGGAACATTCTATTGCAAGTAAAAATAGTCCTTTAAATGAACAGTTTTTTTAAGAGAAAATACTCAAAATTAATCACTGAAAGTAGAAGGGGTAAAGAGAAGACCTGAGTGAGCACAGAAAAATAAGTTTATTGACTAAATAGTCATGGAATTTTCATTTATGAAGAAATACTTAGGGATCAGTTCTTTACTCATATTTTATGAGTAACTAAAAGTATTATAATACATCAGATTCTTAAGCTATCCTATTAATGATTTTGGTCTCATTTTTTTTCTGAATAGAGAAACAAAGCACTAAATTTGAATGATCTTTAAAAATCTAAAATACTTTAACATTCTGGCAGTCCTTTTTTCATATTTTTCTTCTGATTATCTTATCTAGTATTTTAGACAAATTTTAGTATTCCTTTGACTCTATTCTGCATAAGCCTGATGCTTGACATATCTAGTAAGCAGTAGATACTTTTCTGAGATATTCACAAGAGAAACTATAAAACTTGAAAAAATAGTACCTGACAACATGCCTCCATCAGAGACAGGGGACTGAGTAAGCACAGGAGCAACAGATATGGTATTGAAATGATGGGTGAGACATATCACCAAGACAAAAATGTACATCACACTGAATTGTTACCTCTGCTTTTATTTATTTTATCCTTTATTATCCTTATCCTGTGCTTTATTTATCTTATCCTGATCCTGTTTTCACCTTATCTGGAAGAATTCCAGTATGGTTTAACCAAATTAGTTCAGAATGTAAAATCATAAGGACTTCTTGGTTTACTTCCCCGCTCTCCTAGCTTGGAAGGCATGAGAAATTCCTAGCTAGGTACATTGTGTAATTCACCTCTAATCTTTATGCTGTCAATAACATGTTTTGTGTAAAACGCTTAACTGTGCTGCCAGATATGAGTACTTTTGTATGTACATGTAAATATATGTACATTTTTCCCTGTTTCAGTTTATAGAGAAGTCAAGTGTTCTTTATTGTACAAAAAGTCAGTGATGGAAGGCTATGAAATTTAATAGTATTTTAGATAGAAATTATCTATAGTCATTAAAAATTAGCAGAGAAGCTTTGAAATTTATTTGATAAAGGTAAAAGAAAATCTCACAATATGTTGTGCTATCATTGAAATGAGTTTAAACACCACTTACATTAATTTCCAGTGTTTCTAGTCAGTCTTTCTATGTAATGCTAGTTATCCAGTTTAGATGACAAAATAATAAAGAAAAAGAAACAATATAGCATATTGATAAATAAAAAACAAGTTGTAATTTATGAGGTGCAGCAAATGAGTCATGTGTCACAGAAAAAGAAAAGTGAGTTAACATAATGTGGCCATAATATTGCCTCTATATCTTACTATAAAGCATAAAACTAGAGGTTGATATTATAATTGTTATTTCTAATGCATATGGATATTGTAGAAACTATATTGCTATTTAGAAAGTGACTTTTTCTGAAACAGATAAGAGTGAAATAAACTGCCACTTGTTAGAAAAATTTTCTGTATTGAGAAACCCAAGGAACATATGTTTAGGGTTTCAGTGGTGCCAGATCTGCAGCTCTGTAAGTGTGTTTACATGATCTAAAAATACTGCGCAAATCATGAGGTATTCAAAGCTTGTTCTTATTTTGAAGGGTCTCCAGTTAAATAGAACTTACGTATTATGTATGGGAGACATGAAGAAAAGGATTATTGAACCCCACATTTTCACTGCTACTTCTGTTTATAAATAACACTGTGTATTATCAAATTGTTGCTCTGTGATGCCTTGCAATACTTCAATGTTTTAAATATGTTTGTGATAAGAGCCAGAGCTATTTGTTTACACTATATAAATTCCAGTGTATCTGAAATTTTGTGGAGGAAAAGAAACAAAATGTAAAATTAGCAGAAACTTTACCAGTTTAAATACTGGAAAACATCTGATCATTCATTAATTGAGTAAACATTTATTAGACAGTTCTCTGTTTTTTAATATTTATTTATTTGAGTGAAGGGAAGAGAAAGAGAGAGGAAGAGGCAGATATATAGAGAGAAATGGTGCATCAAGCCTCCAGCCACTACAAATGAACTCCAGATACATGTGCCACCTTGTGCATCTGGCTGATGTGGGTACTGGGGTTTCTAATTTGGGTCCATAGGCTTTGCATTTAAGCACCTTACTTGCTAAGCTAACTCCCCAGCCCATTCTTTTTCCTTTGTTTAATTTTTAAAAATATTTTATTTATTTCTTATTTAACAAAGAGAGAGAGGGAGAGAGAGAGAGAGAGATTGAGAATGGGCACATCAGGGCCTCCAGCCACTGCAGATGAACTCCAGACTAGTACGCCCCCTTGTGCATCTGGCTAAGGTGGTTCCTGGGGAATCAAACCTGGGTCTTTGGCTTTGCAGGCAAATGCTGTAACCACTAAGCAATCCCTCCAGCACCCATTCTTTGTTTTCAAAATGTCCTACAAACAAAAGATTAAAAATGACCCACAGTGTCCCTGTTCAGAGGAAAATTATAATGTGGGTGACTGGGTCCTTGAGCCAGCTGCCATGTCCCAAGGAATTCCAGGCAACCATGGTGGTGAACATGCGAAAGTAAAGACTTTTGAGAGATAGTTTTGGTGAACAGCTCTCCGTTTATTGTCAGGGAAATTGATTTATAAACAGTTGAAAGCAGGAAGAGGACCCTAAGGGGATTGGTGGATTTAAAGGTTGCTAGACTATGCCTAATATGGGGACAATCATTCCAGCATGTAGGCAATGGTAAAGGGAAGGTATGCAAAGGTGCTGGCTGTTACCATATAAGGAGTTTCTTAGGCAACTGGCCAAAGGCCACAGGGTTATGGGCAAAGCCTAAGTCTTATCTGAATATCCAGGTATCCCTTGCTTGGAGAGGGAGTGGCCTTACTTCATGGCAATCTCAGGGTCCAAGATTTTGTCCCAGGGTCCTGGTTCACTGCAACCCCCAAGAATGGGGGGAGGATCCTGGCTCACTCAACCCCTGAGAATGGGGGGAGGAGCTCCTCTCCAGGTCCAGGCCCCAAGATATGACCTCTCCATAGCCTGGGGCCTTTGTGTCATAGAGCTTAGGTTTGCTTTAACCCAGGGCCCTGCCTATGTCCAACACTATAATACTTGTTTAGAGGAGACATCTGTCAACAAAAATTCAAGGGTAATGTGTCAAGTGTAAAGGGTGGCCACAGGTGCTATAAATTAATTGTCTGGGAGAGAAAGAAGGACTGGCTGCCTCTTGACATTTCTAAAACACCATGCTCATTTTCTTAAATATCACTAATCTAGTTACAAACAGTATAAGCACAATTTGTGCATATTTCCTTTTCTTATATTTTAGAATGTAATGAAGTATTTTAAATAATTTTACTTGTACTTGTTTGCCTTCTTGCCTTCTGATGAATGGGGCAAATGAGGAAAGAGCAGAGCTATCAGGGTCGAGTTCACAGGGCCTTTATGTATCCACAGAGGAAGAAAACTTGCATTTCAAAGATAAATTTTAATTTTCTTTTTAAATTTAATTATAATAATATTTGTAATGAAAAGGGAAAGTATTACTAAAATTCACACTTTGATATGATTTTCTTTCATCCTTTGTAAAACTTATGGAGGCTGGAGAGATGGCTTAGCAATTAAAGTGCTTGCAGGCAAAGCCAAAGGACCCAGGTTCAATTACACAGTACCCATGTAAAATCAGATGCGCAAGGTGGCACATGCATCAGGTGTTCATTTGAAGTGGCTGGAGGCCCTGACATGCCCATTCTCTCTCTCTCTCTCTCTTGGCCTCGTTTTCCTCTTTATTAAATAAATAAATAAAATTTTGGTAGACTTAACTAAATTTTTGCCATAAAATATGTCACTCATGAAAGTTCCTTACACTGCAGAAAATCTGAAATGCACTGATCCACAGCATTTAAGATGAGATATGGAAGAGAAATTTGGCATTACATAGCTTGGATTTATCAATCAAAATGCTTTAAGAAGATTGTTTATATGATCACATATGTATATTAAACAAGTATATGTTCTGAGCATATAGAATTTAATCACTACCCTTATATTCATAATATGTTTTTTCATATAGATAGATAGATAGAGACAATATTCTAGACCCGGAGAGATGGCTCAGTGGACATGTTTATTTCCTGAACAAGCATGAGAGACTGAGAGGTCTGAAACCAACCACTAGAGTTCAAACATTCAGATTCCATGTAAACATCTGAGTTTAGTCATGCATACATATAGCCCCATTCCTACAATTGTACTGAGACCTGAGAATCTAGAATCATTGGATCCCAACAAGCTCCAGAATTAGTAAAGAGATTTTGCCTCACAACAAGACCAGGAAGAAGAGCAATGGAGCAAGACAAAAGATGTTCTGCTCTGGCTTCCATAGGCAAATACCTCCTACCGTATGCAATCATATGGAGTGCCACACCATAACACCCTTCCATACACACACAGACATTGCATTGCACACATGTACACACACAAGCAACAAAAAAGAAAATTTCCGGTAATTCCCCAGGATATGATGTCAAGGTTACATCAGTGATTTTATCCCCATCAAAGAACAGAATCTTTGGGTGACATGTGGGTATATAAGTATACCCAACACAGGGCTGGAGGGATGGCTTAGCAGTTAAGGCATTTGCTTGCAAAGCCAAAGGACCCAGGTTTGATTCCCCAGGACCCACATTAGCCAGATGCACAAGGGGGCGCACACACCTGGAGTTCATTTGCAGTGGCTGGAGGCCCTGGTGTGCTCATTCTTTCTCCTCTCCCTCTTCCTCTGTAAATAAATAAATAAATAAATAAATAAATAAATAAAATAAAATATTTACGTATACCCAACACAGTTGGGGCTCATTGTATTCTGACAATCTGCCAGCTGAAGAAAAAAATAAAACATCAACCTTCTCTCTATGCCATACCCAATAAGAGTGTTGGATAGGGTATACAATCATTGCAATAACCATCCCTACCTAACAGGGCACAAATGAAAACACTTAATAGTGTTTGGTATATCCAATTCTAAAATCCCAATAAACAGACCATTAGAAACACCATTCCTGATGAATACCATGAAGAATACCATTGTCTATTGTTCCCTCCATGACTGTGTGCTCCATGATTCTCCTCAGAACTATAAAACATAGAGAGTGCCATCCATCCACCAGAAATTACTTCCTATATAATGACTGTTTAAAGCCTATCTGAAAGACGCAATATTTTTTCCGTGAAACTTTTGGTTGACTTGATAATCTAATGTTCTCAAAATCCAACTAGGCTTCTGATCTACATCTTCCATATGTCTATGATCTTAACATTTTCCACCCAATTTTCGATATATCATTGATCTCCCTGATAATTATGTTTTAGGTTTTGTTTTGAAATCATTCCATTCACCTCTTGTTTCTTTCTCTCAGTTTAATGACAGCTATCCTTTTGAAGCTATTAGGCTTCTGTGAGAATAGCTTTCATCTGACCTTTGTTACACAAAAGTCGCTGTGTTCCAGTGAAAAATCTTATTAGATCCTTCTTGATCAAAGCTTTTTTGTTCTCATATATGAAGTCCAGAGAATCTTGGTTGAGACCATCAATAGCTCCTTTTATTCAAAATAAACACATTCTTACTAAAACAGATATTTAACCAAATAAAGCTATGAACAACTTGTACAATTTAAGTTTCATTTTTAAATTCCTTTTCCTCAAACTAAATCTCAGTGACTTCTTGTCTGCCTCCTATATGTTGCAGATGTTAACTTTATTAATTTATTCTATTAACTTTATGTCTTGCCATGTGTGGTGGCATATGCATTTAACACCAGCACTCTGCAGGCAGAGGGAGGATTGCTGTGAGTTTCAGGCCACCCTGAAACTCCATAGTTAATTCCAGTTCAGCAAGACCCTTCCTTAAAAAAAAATTGTCTTGTTTACATGTAAAATCCCATATTTCCAGCTTCTGATATTATGTTTCTTGTTACATAATTTTTTTTTTTTTTTTTGGTTTTTCGAGGTAGGGTCTCACTCTAGCCCAGGCTGACCTGGAATTCACTATTGCGTCTCAGGGTGGCCTCGAACTCACGGTGATCCTCCTACCTCTGCCTCCCGAGTGCTGGGATTAAAGGCGTGTGCCACCACGCCTGGCTTTGTTACATAATTTTTACTTTTATTATCCATTTGCAATTTTTAGCCTTTGTTAAATAAAAGATGAATTATTATTCATTAAATTTTGTTAAAATTTCACTGGATTAACCGAATAAAATTATTACCTACTTGCATAAGAGTCCTGTAAGATCTACAATATAGGACTGCACTTTATAAAGTTACTCAGGGATACAGTTATTCTATTTGGAGATTTTGTACTTGTTATTATCATACTTTAAAGTTGAGATTGACCCTTGCCTGAAACATGCTTTGTATTTCAAGGCTGCTGATGCTTACACCCTACACATCTCACACAAATGCACATACACACACACCATGGCAAGAAGGCCTTTATATTTTCCCTAACTCACATAATGAGACTTTCTGGAGAAAGTAGACTTCCAAGTAGGTTTAAAATGGCTTGAACAGGAGGGTATGGTTAACACAGTACTTTTTTAAGGTGAAAAAAGATTAGGATACTGTGAGAATTCCCTTATGTGGGCTGTGCCACATAGCTTCAACAGGGAACAAACAAACAATCTTTTTGTATCAGCTTGTCTCAATGTAGATGAAAGGAGAAAAAGGGAGGTAGAACTTAAAATCTATCAGCAATCAACTACCAAAAATGCAATAAAAATCATTATTACAGCATTCTGTTTTAAAAATATCTTTTACAATATTTTCAATCATTCACCTGCAGGGAGAATGGAGAGAGAGAGAAGAGAGAGAATGAATGAATACGCCAGGGCCTCCAGCCTCCACAAACAAACTCCAGACAAATGTGCCACTCTGTGCATCTGGCTTTACTTGGGTATTGGGGAATAAAACTGCAGTCATCAGGCCTTACAGGCCAGGGCCTTAACTGCTGAGCCAACTCTCCAGCCCTTTATTTTATTTTATTTTTATTTATTTATTTTTTCTTTATTAGTTAGTTTTGTATTCAGCAAATAAAGTCAGTTTGGTACCATTATTAGGCTCATCCGTGACCTACCCCCTCCCCTTGGCCACTCCTTGCAGCCCTTTTATAGCATTATTCATTCACTATTGTTAGTCTCATGGCATTTGATTCTTGGGCAGGAGGAAAAGTGTGAAAGCTAAAATGTACTAATTCTGAGTACTTTACAAAAGTTAAATGTATTATGCTACTCAGTAAATTATTTAAGTTCTGTCTTCTGTATGGTAGGATAATACCAAATAATAATCAAAATTATGTTTTCTAAAGGAAAAAAACCAGGGCTGGACAGATGCACCAGCAGTTAAGGTGCTTGCCTTCAGAGCCTAAGGACCAGAGTTCAATTTGCCAGTACCCACATAAAGCCAGATGCACCAGGTGGTTCATGCATCTGGAATAAATTTGCAGTGGTTGGAGGCCCTGGTGCACCCATTCCCTCTGTCACTCTTTTAGCTCTCTCTGCATGTAAATAAATAAATAAATATTTTTAAAAATAATGGAGAAAATAAAATATTTTGGTTAATCTTTTTTTCTTGGCTTATCATAATTTTTCCCAGAGCCTTGAACATAATTAAGCGTAAAACAAAAATTGTTGCATAACTAAGTGAGTGTAGAAATGAATAGATTGATATATTGGATGAATGCTATTGGCAAATGTCTGCCATTACAAAAATGCTACTTCGATTTTTCTTTGTTTGGATCAGTAGAACATCAATTTAATAGGAAGGAACTCCAAGAATTTGCCACCAAACAGCATGGATTACTCACACTTTGTTAAACTCCTTCACTATGTGATGCAGGAAAGTAATTAATATGAACCTTATTGTCTTCAAGTTTAGCACATAGTGTTGTGATGAAAAGTAATGAAATGATATTCTCTGAAATATCATCTGTGTTTATTTTAATTTCCCTATAATTACTTTTATACACAATTTATTTTCTATGCTAGACATTTTCTTTACCCTTCCTACAACACTATACTCACTTTTTTCTACCACATTCCCACTGTGAAACCAATGATAACAAAGTATGAAAGACAAATTTTATATCTTTGAAGTGAAACAAAGAATTATTGACTATTCCATAATGTAATTTAAAATTATTTATAATAATTTTTATCTGAATTCATTTGTTCAGATCACTTTCTGCAATATTCTGAATGAAATCTTCCCTTTGTTGTGTCCCCAGCTTTCCTAATCTTTTGTATGTCTTTGAGACATAGCAGTATCTTGTGACTTTTCATTTTCTTGTTCAGTAAAACATTTTATAATTTGAAGACATCTCCCCAACCCAATCTTCCTCTTTTCTATTTGAAATGTTATATTTAAAGAATTTTGGATCCTATGTAAATTTAAAGATGAAAAAAATAATCATTCTTTTGTTTTCGCTTATAAGGGCATATATAATTGAGTATAATGTTAGTTACAACTTTGTGCATTTCAATTTCTGCTTTTTGACTAGTATTTCGGGATTTTTGAAACTTAAGCAAGGATATAGGAATAGCAGAGATAAAATATGCATGGAATAAGCCAAGAACATAGAAATGTAACATAGAGTCAAAACATTACCACAAATCACAACAAAAGAGTATGTTTAGGGGCAAAAAGGAATCATTCTGTTCTTTGATTTTGAGTTACTCAAATTTCAGTTGAAAGAGAAAAAAAATAAGCAAATCCCTTTGGTTGCATAAAACAAAAACAGAATGCATTTCACAATAGAGATGAGTCAAGACTTTGTTCATAAATCAGTGGAGATCAGAAGATTCAGAATCGTGATGAAGTATCTTTCTAGTATTACCTGTTCTATTTTCTTATTTACCAATAATGTGACCTTAATTGTACATTCCAAGTTTTATTTTTTTTCTCTCTCTCTCTCCTTATCTATCTATCTATCTATCTATGTGTGTATATGTAAGTATTTTTGAAAAATCTCACTTACAGGTTTTAATTTTTTTTTCATTATTAAGTAGAAACTGTATGGACACATCATGTGTTGATATCATCATTCCTCTCCTCTCTGCCCCCATTCCACTGAGGGCCATGGGGAGTGGGATTGCTCGTATTTACTATGGGGTTGTAGCTTATGAGATATGAGAGCAACAGTCAGTCATTGTCAGGTAGGGGATGCCTCTGATTATTCCTTCCCACTCTGTGGCTCTTACAAGCTTCCCACCCCTCTTCCACAAAATTGCCTGAGCTATGGTGGGTGTGTTTTAAGTCTACTTTAGTGTTGAGCTCTCAGCAGCTTCTTTATTTCTTCTTTGGCCCTGTTTGACAGGCTCACCTTTAAAGCAGCACTGTTGCTCATCTTGTCAGTTCCTCTGTGGTTTCACCTGAGGCCTGGCTGATGTGCAATGGGTGGTTTATTTCCTTGGTTCTCACTGCCTTGTGAAAAAGAAAACCAGATTCTCCAATAGAGAATGAGGTCAGCATAAGTTAAATGGGATAAGCATTGATAATTAAGAGAAAGTTTGGTTAGTGTAGCGTCTCTTTTGGCCAAAGATTAGTGGGAGCTTGTCATTGAATACCATATTCATGGTCTCCATAGGATTCTGACCTGGTTCCCACTTACAGCTATGGGTTTCTTTCCACTGAGCAGATCTCTTAGCCAATCAGAGAGCTATTGGTTACACACCAAAGATGGATGCCACTATTGCACAGGTGTGTACATCTTGTCTGGCTGGTTGCTTTCATATAGTAGTGTCACCTGATAGCTCACAATGTTGTTGGTCATTTCCCCCAGTAGCTCCTGTAGTGCTTTCTAGCACTATATGAGCATCAAGGAAATAGCTTCCTTCCAGATTTCAGCTGATTTCTCTCAATGTTCTGCATTGGCAGCATGTGTTATCTCCAGCAATGGTGTCTTACCTTTTAACTCAGGTGGGTAATCAAGTGCTTTGACAGAAGCCTGCCTTGTTTGGGGGACCTCTTATGTCTTTCCAATCCACAGCTCAATGTGGGTTTTAACCAATTTCTGGTACTGGGAGTAACAAGCCAGAGCCAAATGTCTTAGGATTAGGCTTCATTCCATCCTATCCAGGGCCCTTCTTAACAAGCAATATCTGCATACTCCTGTTGAGGGTTACATCTTTGAGTCTGCTATCCAGAAGGAAGTTTTCTATGGTAGCAATTCAATTTGGATTCATTTTTGTTTGTATCTTCCCCTGCCCTCCCATTCCCCATCCACCAAACATTTCCATACCTATTATCTGTCCCTCAAGTTGCCTGTGAGGTATTCCTGCAATTCAACCTGTTCCAGGTTAGGAACCACAAATGATGGAGACCATGCATCATTTGTCTTTCTGAGCTTTTGTGAGTTTACTTAGTCTGTCCATTTTCCTACAAATTTTATTATAACATTTTTCTTTACTGCTGAGTAGAATTCCATTGTTTATTTATACCATATCTTCATTATTTACTCCTCAAAAGATTGGAATCTGGGTTGACCTCAGTTCTCAGCTATTGTGAATTCAGCAGCTATAAACATTGTTGAGCAAATATCTCTGCAGTGAAAAGTGGAGACTTTTAGGGTAGAAGGACAATAGAGGAATAGCTGGGTCAACTGGCAGCTCTATTTTTTTTTTTAGATTTGAACATTATAAAAATTGGTTTATTGTAAAAAGAAATTCAAGAATAACCAGTTAAATTCCGCATGCTACCTACTACACGCAAGAAGCATCACACACATTTACATTAAGGGTAAGAATATGACAAGAAAGGCCGTATCACGGCCATGAGTCAAATGCAGTAAGAGAAGCATTCTCTGGTCTCCTATAGGTCGGTATGAAGCATGGTATGATCAAAGCACTGTTGAGTAGCACAGGGCAGCTGCGACATTGAGGTATAAATGGGCAAAAAAGAATAACAGAGGGAAATGGAAGATGAATCTTTGGTTTGTGGGTGCACATAAGTGACTGAAATATTCGGAACTACTGCCTTTTCAAACAGCAAGATGCAAGGTAAGTTTTTACTGAAGAGAAAAAAGCTTATAAACTTTTCTATCAAGACCCCTCTAATTCTTCATAACTCTCCCACCTTCCCACCCTCCCCCTATGCTACAGCTAGCTTATACACATATAATATGCAGTCTCTTACTTGGTGGCTTACTGGCAGGTTGTAGGTACTCTTAAACAGCCTTGATCCATTTGCATTCTAGGTGGAATTTAGTTATTGTCCTAAAACTCAATGCAGCTACACAGCTGCAATCCCCCCTTAGACTTAAATCAAGATTGAATCTCTCTGCTAGTTTCTTAACAAAAACCTTAAAAATTACTACACATGATCAACCTATGAAATCATTATATACAATACAGTGATTGTATTTTTTTGAGCACTGAAAGTACTTAAAACATTTTACTCCCACTTTTGTACTAAATATATAGGGCCCAAGTACTTAATATTTCCAAATCGGAAAAAATAAAATTCTATCTTCTCAAACTGAGGCTTTTCATAGCAGCTTTAGCCAGGAAGAGGTTTTTTTTTGTCATAAACCCTTGAAAATAAGGGATCATTCTATAAGCAAAGACCCTCACATGATAGCAGTGCTTGCTGGTGCCACTATAACTCACAACCACCTATTATCTAATAGCTTATATTGAAGAGTCAATTCATACTTATTTTGTTCCTTTAAAAAATACTCTTTGGAAACCATTATTACTCCTGTATAAACATACTCTAGTTATATCTCTTCTTGTAAAAATAAAGGCATAATAATGTTTATCTGTATTTCTTCGCTAAGTTCATCTACCAATATACATTTATTAATCCAATCACTGTACTAGCTAACCCATGACCTCACATTATTCTGTGTACTACATAGGGACTATTTTCAGCATACAGAAGTATAAGCAAGTCTTGTCAGAACAATCTGGTAGGTAGTACTCAAATCCAGTCTTCATAGTGATTATCACAAATGAAAACTAAAGAATCAGTTTATTTCCAAAGCTAAGGGGAAGACAAACCTCTTTAAAGCTCACTCCTGCCCCCTTTGAGAGCAATAAACCTGCTCAGTGGTATCTCATCAAGACTCAAGTTAACCCAGTGGGAGAATAAAACCATTTCATTTGCTCCTGTCCAATTTATCAGGTACTATTTAGCATGTGTGCAAAGGATCCAGAGCACTCCTCTAGGCCCCACTCAGTCAGAGTCTCTTCTAGAATACCACACTACCTTAAACACTTGCAGATGCCCTTAACTGGAATTAAAACTACCTATGAAACATAAGCTGCTAGCTGTGTATTCTAAATGCATATGTTCAAACCTACCACTTTAAAAATACATCAGCAAGTAGGGAAGGAAACCTTAAAAAAAAAGATACATTGGGCTGGAGAGATGGCTTAGCAGTTGAGCGCTTGCCTTTGAAGCCTAAGGACCTCTGTTCGAGGCTCAGTTCCCCAGGACCCATGTTGGCCAGATGCACAGGGGGCACACGCGTCTGGAGTTCATTTGCAGTGGCTGGAGGCCCTGGCGTGCCCATTCTCTCTCTCTCTATCTGCCTCTTTCTCTGTCTGTCGCTCTCAGGTAAGTAAATAAAAATAAACAAAAAAAAATTTTAAAAAGATCCATTCTTCTATCACACTATTATAAACATTAAAAATGTGTGTACATACATAGAAAGAGCAGATAAAGATTTAAATAAGATGGTAAAACCAGAAAATATAGATTTTCCTAAAAGAATTATAATCATCATCCCAAACTACAACTATAAACAGAATCACTAATATAGTAACTTGCCTAGGTTCCAACAAAACCAACCAACCAAAATAACAAACCCAGAACACCCACAAAAATATCCGCCCAAACCCTACCCTAGATTATGTGGTAATAATTAATATATTTCTATGGAAATTGTCTCATGCCTTATAAGCTCCTAAAATAAAATCAAGGTCACTGTGTGACTAATGATAGCACTAGGAGGAAAACAAAAACAAAAAACATTGAAAGTCCAACAGTCTTCAGCCTTGGTTTCAGCTACCTCTTCTAGTTAAGCATTGAGTATTTAGTACCAGATGCAATGTTTTTCTGGCTTGTTGGACCAGTAAGATGTGTTTTTCCACTGGCCAAAGGCAGGGGAAGGAACAACTACTTGAATAACCCGAATGCTATGACATGAGCATGTCAGTTCCAAGTCTGAGTGTTCAGTTAAAATGATTGGTGAACATACAACTGAGCAAAAGGAATGAAATCTATCATTCATACAGGCTCCTTTTCCCCAGGCCCCAAACAAACAGTACTACTGCTCTGGACCTGGAAGGGCTGCTGGGGCGGCTGTGGCTGTGGCTACTGCTGCCTGTCCTCCCCACAATCCGCGAGGGCTCTGCCCAGATGGCCCGGCATGAAGGTTCCCTGCGCTGGGCGGCTCTCAAGCCCGGGGTGCTGCGCCATGGCCCCGCAGCCCCCTGCGCCCTGCTCAGCGAGAGAAGAGTGAGCATTCTTCCCCTCCCCTCCCCTCTCCTCCCCTCCCCTCCCCGGATGCGGAGGCCTAAATTCTTTTCTTTTTATAAAAGCAAGTTGGATGAGACAACTTACCCATAATGAGGCATGACCAGAGCAGCTGGTTGTACCCACAGTCAGGAAGCCTCAGACTTGGAACTGACATGCTCTATTTTCATCTTTTACAAAAGTTTCCATATTGATTTCAGTAGCGGTTGTACAAGTATGCATTACCCCCAACAGTGAATGAGGGTTCCTCTTTCCCTGCATCCTCACCAACATTTATTGTCATTTGATTTTTTAAAGTTTTATTTTATTTATTTATTTGAGAGAAAGAGAAAGAGAGAGAGAGAGAGAGAGAGAGAGAGAGAGAGAGAGAGAGAATGGGTATGCCAGGGCCTCCAACCACTGCAAACGACTCCAGATGCATGTGCACCTGTGTGCATCTGGCTTACATGAGTCCTGGCAAGTCCAACTGGGATACTTTGGCAAATGCCTTAACTGCTATGCCATCTCTCCAGCCCTGTCATTTGATTTTTTAATGAATGCAATTCTGACTGGGGTAAGATGCGATCTCATAGTGGTCTTAATTTTCATTTCCTTTATGGTTTAGAATGGATATGAGTATTAGACATTTGTATTTCTTCCTGTGAGAATTCCCTATTAAGTTCTCTGCCCCATCTTTTGAGTGGATTGTTGTTGTTTTTTTTTTTTTTTTTTTGGCTTAGTTTTTTCAGTTCTTTGTAGATTCTAGACATGACACCTCTGTCAGTGGTATAGCTGTTGAAGATTTTTTTTCCCCCATTCTGTGTGTAGCCTATTGGCTCTGTTGATTGTATGTTTCATGTCTTTTGTTGAGGTCTTTAATCAATTCGGAGTTGATTTTTGTGCATGGTGAGTGTTGTGGGTCTAGTTTCATGTGCATATCCAATTTGACCAGCACCATTTGTTTTGTATATAGCATTTAATATGTTGAGATATAAACTCCTGATGCCTAGGCTCTCATGTATTGATCATGAAGTGATGTTGTATTATGCTGAAGACCTTCTCTGCATTTATTAAAATGATCAAGTGGTTCTTCTTTTTATGTTTATTTATGTGGTGTATTATGTTGACTGATTTCCGTATGCTGAATCATCCCTTCATTGCTGGGATGAAGCCTACTTGATCAAGGTGGATAATGTTTTTGATGTGTTGTTGGATTTGGTTTGTGAGGATTTTGCTTAGGATTTTTTTTTTTTTTTGCAGTTTTGGATATTGCAAGAAGACTTTGACTTAATTAATAATTATAGGGAGAACTTATTGTCCTATATACTATTTTTTCAGCCTGGGCTTTTTCTTCTTTATTAGTTATGTAAAAATTCAGTGTGTAAACAGCCATGTTGGTACCATTGTTAGTCTCCTCCCTGTCCTCCCCCTTCCAAAGGGACCCTCCTCCTTGGCGATTGTGGGTTGTGCATTGTGGGGGTAGCCATCAGTTATGGGTAAGAGGTAATGTCTCTGTGCATAATATCCCAACTTGTGGCTCTAACAATCTTTCTGCCCTCTCTTCCCTGAATTTCCCTGAGCCATTTTGGATTTATTTTAAGTCTACTTCTTTGATGAGGTCTTGGGAGCCTCTGTGTCTCTGGTTTGGTAGGAGTTGGGTGTTCTCTGTGCCTATCTCTTTCACCCTTGTGCTAGTTCCAGGTTCACCAAGAAAGCAGCACTCTTGCTAATTTCCCCAATTACTCTATGATTTCAGCTGTGGCCCTGTTGAGGTGCAATGGGCTGATTCTCTCCTCAGGTTCTGTGACTATCTGGAAAAGAGAAGCAGATTCTCCAATGGAGAGTGAAGACAGCACCAGATAAATGAGATAACCATTATTATTTTACAGAGAATTTAATAGGTGTAGGCCCTCTTATAGGCCAAGATTTGTGGGAGCTTGATATTGGAAAATAACTCATTCTTTGGATATGATTCTGACTTGTTTCCCAGTTCCAGCTATGGGTTACGTTGTACTGTGTGGATCTGTTATGCAATTCAAGAGCAGTTGGTTACCCACCATGGCTGTGTGCCACTATTGCCCTTGTGTGAGCATCACATCAGGTTGTTTGCTCCTGAGTAGCTTAAACCACAAGTTGCTTGGACAGATGTTGGTCATTTTCTCCCAGTCACTCATGTAGCAACTTCTGGCACTAGACAAGCTAACTGTCTGGAGACTGACTCTTTTCCAGATTCCAGCAAGGTCTCTCCATGTTCTGTACCCACAGGATATGGTGACTTTGGTAGTAGGGTCTTATCATTAACCTTTTGTGGGTAATCAAGTGCTCTGGCAGAAATCAGTCTTCTTTTGGGAAACCTTGTAGGTCTGTCTGATCAACAGCTCATTGTGGATGTTAAGCACATCCTGGTACTGGGAGTTATAGGCCAGTGCCAAGGGACAAGAAGGAAGAAAAATATAGGCAATATAAGAGAGAAAGAGAGAAGAGAGAGGGAGAGGGAGAGAGGGAGAGAGAGAAGCAGGATAAGATTAAGGTTAGTCTTCATCATACCCTCTCCAGGGCCCTTTGATTCACGTGTTCCCTCTAGGGACCTGATGAAGGTTCAATCTTTTAATCTTTCTTTCAGGATATAGGATTTTATGGCACCATTTCCATTTGGGTCCAATTTTGTGCCCCCTCCCTTACCCTCCTCTCCCAGTCCACACTCCCTATTGTCCAGTCCTTGAGATGCCCATTAGGTATGTCAGCATCTCGGGAAGATTCTTGTTAGGAGCCACCAATGAGTGAGACCATGCAATGATTATCTTTCTGTGATTGGGTGAGTTTGCTGAGAATGGTCTGTTCCAAGTTAGACCATTTTTCCTCAAATTCCATTGTGTCATTTTTCCTTGCTGCTGTATAGAATTCCATCATTTAGGCACATCATATCTTGGATATCTATTTGTCTAATGATGGACATCTGTGCTGATTCTAGTTCTTACCTATTATGAATTGAGCAACTATAAACATGGTTGAGCAAATCTCTCTGAACTGAGGCACGGAGCTTTTAGGGTAAATGCCCAGTAAGGGAATAACTGTCTGTAGTCAACCTTTTTAGGAGTTTCCATATTGCTTTCCATAGTGGTTTTACCATCTTAAATTTCTACCAACAGTGAATGAGGGTTCCTATTTTCCACATTCTCACTTTGCTCAGGATTTTTTGCATCTAAGTTCATCAGGGATATATGTCTATAGTTTTCTTTTTTAAAATGTATTTTTATTCATTTTTATTTGACAGAAAAAAAGGGGCAGAGAGAGGGGGGGAGAGAAAGGCAGAGTGGGCACACCAGGGCCTCCAGCCACTGCAAATGAACTCCACATGCATGGGCCATCTTGTGTATCTGGCTTATATGGGTTCTGGGTAATAAAGCCTGTGTCCTTTGACTTTGCAGGCAAGCACCTTAACTACTAAGGCATCTCCTCCAACCACTAGTTTTTTTTTTTTTTGTTTGTTTGTTTTGGTTGTTGTTGTTGTATCTCTGTGTGGTTTTGGTATTAGGGTGATGCTAGCTTCATAGGAAGAGTTGGAGAACATTCCCTGTTCTCTGATTATGTGAAAAATCTTGAGAAAAGTGGTTTCAGTCATACAATGAATGTTTGGTACAATTCAGCTTAGAATCAATCAGGTCCTGGGCTCTTTTTGGCGGGGGGCATTGAGAATTCATTTTAAATTTAGTAGATTTATCTGTTTTTGGCTTAATTTGGTAGGTGGTATTTGTCTAGGAATTTGTCCATTTCCTCCAGGCTATCCAATTTTGTGAAGTAGAGATTTTTGAAAATATATCCTGATGATTCTTCCAAATTCACTGGTAACTTTTGTGATTTCTCCCTTTTCATTTCTAATTTTCTGTTCATTTAGAACTTTTCTCTCTCTTTTCCCTCACTTTTTTCTTTTTTGCTTTTTCAAATTGGTTTGGTGTTAATCTTGTTTTTTTCATATAACCCACTCTTTGTTTCATCAATTTTCTTAATTGTTTTCTTAATTTTCTATTCATTAAGTTCTGCTAAGCTCAAAAATTCAAGTTAACAGAATATGAGGGAACTATGAGATACCCTAAAAATACCAAACATCTGGATCATTGGGATACCAGAAGGAAAAGTGTGGTGGTTTGAATAGATGGCCCCCAATATATTCAGTTTATAGTTTGCATCTGCAGCCACCTGACTAGAGGCAGTGTCACTGGGTGGATCTTAAGGTGTGATGGTGGGTTTCAGGTTTCAATCTAAAGATATGCAAAGTGTGCCTAGCTGGAGTTCCTGAAGTGTGCTGTGTGGCTTTTGGCTTTAGGCTTGTACTTTTCTCTCTCTCTCTGCTTGGGCCTATGAAGGCAGGCCAGCTTCTTCTGCCATTATGGAACTTCCCCTGGATCTGTAAGCTTCAATAAATATCCCTTCCTCCATAACTGTGCCTGGTCTGGAAGTTCATCTCAATGAACCTGAAGCTGTCTGCTACAAGAAGAAATCCAGGCCAGAAGCATAGAGACCATATTCAACAAAATTATTAAAGAAAATTTTCTGAATCAATCAAGAGAGGGCCATCCAGATACAAGGAGCCCACAGAACACCAAACAGACAGGAACAAAGAAGAAAATCTCCAAGACACATAATAGTTAACACTCTTAACAATGAAAACAAAGAAAGAGTGTTAAAAGCTGCAAGAGAGAAACAATTCACAACATACAGAGGCTATCCCATCAGAATTACATCAGATATCTCAATAGAAACTCTGAAAGCCAGAAAGGCCTGTGATGGAACACTTCAAAGTCTGAAAATCTATGACTTCAAACCAAAGCTACTCTACTCAGGAAAAGTATCCCTCATACTAGATGGTGAAAGAAAAATGTACCCATGAAAAAAGTCAACTCTATGATTATATGAACACAAAGTCATACCTGCACTGAAGACTTGAGGGAATAGTCCAACCAGAACAGTGAAACAACCAATCTCAAGAGCCAACAACAAGAAAATCATAATAACCAAGACAGACAAGGCTCAAAATAGTACAAAGTACAAGAAATCACCAAATCTCATAAAACATCTCATCATGGCAAGTTGTAATTCAAACCTCACAGTAATAATCTTTAAATATTAACTATCTTCACATCAAAAAGCACAGTTTATCAAGATGGATCAAAAAACTGGACCATTCTATCTAGTGTCTTCAAGAAACCAACTTCAAAAATAAGATAGACACCTCCTCAGGGTGAAAGGCTGGAAAATGATATTCCAAGAAAATGGAAATAAAAAACAAGCAGGGCTTGTATATTAATATCTGATAAAATAGACTTCAAACCAAAAGTAATCAAAACGGACAAAGAAGGCCATTTCTTACACATCAAGTGTAATGATCCAACATGAGGACATCACAATCTATATATGTACCAAACACAGGTGTACCATAGTTTATAAAACAAAATCTACTTGACAATAAAACAGAAATAAACATCAACATCATTATAGTCAGACTTGAATACTCCACTATCATCAATAGGCAGATCATCCAAGGAGGAAATCAGCAGGGAAATAATGGAGCTCAACAACATCATCTATCAACAAGACCTAACAGATATCTACAGAACTTTCCACCCCAACTCTAAAGGATACACATTCTTCTCAGCAGCCCGTGAAACCTTCTCAAAAATTGACCATATACTGGGCCATAAAGCATGCCTTCATATAGTGAGAAAAAGTGAAACAACTTTCTGCATCATGCGAGATCAGAATGCTTTAAAGCTAGAATTTAACAAGAGACACATGAAGAACTTCACCAGCTGTTGGAGACTAAACAAAACACTTTTAAACAATGAATGGGCTATGGATGAAATCAAAAAAGAAATTGAAAAATTCCTTGAATTGAATGATAATGAAAACACAACCTACCAAAACTTACGGGACACAATGAAGGCAGTCCTTATGAAAATTCAGAGCCCTAAATGCCTTCATTAAAAAGACAGAGATCCCAAATTAATAACCTGATTGTCCACCTAAAGGCACTGGAAAAAGAAGAAGAAACCAATGTAAAGAGCTCCAGAGAGAAAGAAATAATCAAAATTAGAGCAGAGAATAATAAATTGGAAACTAAGATAACAATTTAAGAAATTGATGAAATGAAGAACTTTTTCTTTGAAAAAATACACAAGATTTATAAACCCATAGCCAAATTGATCAAACAAAAAAAAGAAGTCTCAAATTAACAAAATCAGAAATGAAAAAGGAGAGATCACAACAGACATCAATGAAATTGGAAGAATTATCAGGGCATACTTCCAAAACCTCTACTACACAAAATCAAATAATCTGGAAACAATGTGTGGATTCCTAGACAAACACTACTTAGCAAATTTAAACTCAGAAAAGATTAATCTCATAACAACCCTATCACAGAACAAGACCACATGTCTTCTCAGCTGAATTCTATCAAACCTTCATTGAAGAACTGAAACCAATTTTTCTCAAACTGTTCCACGTAATAAGAAACCAGGGAATCCTCCCTGACTCCATTTATGAAGGTAGCATCACCCTAATACAAAAACCAGACAAAGACACAACAAGGAAAGAAAACTATAGGCCTATATCCTAATGAACTTAGATGCAAAGATCCTGAACAAAATCCTTGCAAACTGAATTCAACAATACATCAAAATCATTATGCACCTTGATCAAGTAGTCTTCATCCCAAGAATGCAGAGATCTTTTAACATATGGAAATTGGTCAACATAATGAACCATATAAATAAGCTGAACTATAAGAACCACATGATCATCTCAATTGATGCAGTACTTTGTCAAAATACATCACTTCATAATCAAAACACTGGACAGAATAGACATAGAGGGTTTGTATGTCAACACAATTAAGGCTATGTATAAAGTTCCTAAAGCCTAAATAATACTTAATGGGGAAAAACTCACAAAGTTTCCATTGAAATCACAAACAACACAAGGGTGCCCAGTCTCACCACTGACCTTCAACATAGCACTAGAAGTACTAGCCTAAGCAATAAGACAGGAGAAAGAAATAAAAGGGATTCAAGTTGGAAAGGAAGAAGTCAAGTTAGCCCTATATGCAGATGACATGATCCTATATAGAAGTGGGCCAAAGGCTTCATTTCAAAGCTTCTAAAGGTGATAAATTTCTTCAGCAAATTGGCAGGATACAAAATCAATACACAAAAATCAGTAACTGTACTATATGCAAAGGTCAAATATACAGAGAAAAAAATCAATGATGCTGTCCCATTTTTAATAACAACAAAAAAATTGGGTACCTTGGAATAACACTAAGGACGTGAAACATCTATATAATGAATATATAAAAACACTCAAGAAAGAAATAGAGGAGGTTTTGAGAAGATGGAAAGTGCTCCCATGCTCCTGGATAGGTAGAAATAATATTGTGAAAATGGAAATTCTACCAAATCAATAGACAGATTCAATGCAATACCAATAAAAATACCACCATCATTCTTCACAGAGATTGAAAAATATGATCTCAAAATTCATATAGAATGTCAGAAGACCTCGGATATCCAAACATATACTCAGAAAGAAAAAAAAAAAAAAAAACACCTCTGGTGTTATCACCATACCCTATATAAAGGTATATTACAAAGCAAAAATGACAAAAACAGCATGGAACTGGAATAAAACCAGAAACATAGACCAATGGAACAGAATATAATTGAAGACCCAGACCTTAGGTCAAGTAACTACAGCTTCTTGATCTTTGACAAAGTTGCCAATAATATAGACTGGAGAAAAGACAGCATCTTCAAAAATTGGTGTTGGACAAATTGGGATGACAATATGTAGAAAAATGAAATTAGACCCACTCATTTCACTGTACACAAAAATCAAGTCAAAATAGAGAAAAACCTCAATACAAAACCTGAAACTCTTCTCCTACTAGAAGAAAAAATAGGAGGCACTCTCCACTATATAGGACCAGGAAAAGACTTCCTGAACTAAACCACAGTAGCCCAAGAAATTAAACAAGTACTCAACCAATGGAATCTCATGAAGCTAAAAAGCTTTTGCACAGACAAACATAATATAATGGAGCCAATAGATTACCCACTGAATGGGAGAAAACCTTTGCTAGCTATACCACTGACAGTAGGCTAATATCTAGAATCTAAAAAGAACTAAAAACACTAAACAATAAAAAAAACAAACAACCCACTCCATAAGTGGGGCAGAGAACTAAATAGGGAGTTCTCAGAGGAAGAATTACAAATGGCTAACACACACTTTGAAAATGTTCAACATCCATAACCATTAGGGAAATGCAAATTAAAACAACTATGAGATTCCACCTTACCCCAGTAAGGATAGAAAACATTAAAAAATAAAATGAAAACAAATGTTGGCAAGGATGTAGAGAAAAAGGAACACTCATTCACTGTTAGGGGGAATGTAAGCTGGTACAACCACTATGCAAATCAATATGTAGACTCCTGAAAAGGATGAATATAGAGTTACCAACAGACCCACATCTTAGTTCAGAGATATTTCCTCAGCCATGTTTATAGCTGCTCAATTCATAATAGCTAAGAACTGGATTCAGCCCAGGTGCCTATCACTGGATGAATGGATAACCAAAATGTGGTATATCTACATGATGATCTTCTCAGCAGTAAGAAAAAAAATGACACAATGAAGTTTGTAGACACATAGTCAAACTTGGAACAGATCATTCTAAGTGAACTCACACAATCACAGAAAGACAACTGTCACATGGTCTCATTCATCTGTGGTTCATAACCTGGATCAGCCTGAGTTGCTGACATACCTGAATAGCATCTCAAGGCTTGGGCAATAGTGAGGGTAGGGCTTGGAGGATGGGGAAGGATGGAGCAGGGTGCAAAACTGAGCCCAAATTTAACTGGTACCATAGAATCCTATATCCTGTAAGTTAGACTAAAAGGTGGAACCCTCAAGAGGACCTTAGGAGGAACACCTGAATCAAAGGTCCCTGGAGAGGGTGAGATGAAACCTAACCTCGAATTTCTCCTGTTTCTCTTTCTTCTCTTTCCTTTTCTGTTTCTTTTTCTTTTTATTTCTTTTCCCTGAGTGCTGGCCTGTAATGCCCTGTACCAAGATGTACTACAATGAGCTAGATCTCCCAAAACAAACAAGACAGACTTCTCTCAGAGCACTTGATTACCCACAAGAGGTTTAAAGTAAGACCCTACTGCTGAAGACACTCTATGCTGTTGGCCCAGACCATGGAGACACCTGGTTGGAATCCAGAAGAGAGCCAGTCCCCAGACAATTAGCCTATCTAGGTGCTGGAAGGCATTACATGAGCTACCAGGGAAAAGTGGCCAACATATGTCCAAGCAACTTAAAATCTAAGTAACTCAGAAGCAAACAGCATGACGTGATGCTCACACAAGTGCAATAGTGGCACAGAGCCATAGTGGGTAACCAACTGCTCTTGGATTGACTAACAGATCTACTTATTGTAAAGGCAATCGTATCTAGAACTGGGAAACAAGTCAGAATCATGTCCAGATAATGATTCTGCATGAAGACTCTGAGGACACTCAAAATCTACCAAACTAGAGATCCAGAGGCTCCTAAGTGCCTGTCACTGAAGTAGACTTAAAATATCTCCCAGCATGGCTCAGGGACTTTGCAGAAGATGGGGCAGAAAGGTTGTTTGAACCACAAGTTGGGACATTTTGCACAGAGACATTCCTTCTCCCCCCCCCGCCAATGAGGCATGATCCACAATCCCCATGTGGTTGACATGCGTCCCCAATGATGAAGGCCTCTTTAGAAAATGGGCAGGGAGGAAGGAAAGGATGGTACCAACATGTGTTTACATAACCAAGATGTCCATAGCTAATAAAAAATAGTTCAGAAAAAAATACTTGCTTGCCAATCCTGCCAACCTGGGTTCAATTCCCCAGTACCCAAATATAGCCAAATGAACAAAATGGTGCATGTATTTGGAATTCATTTGTGGCAGCAAGAGGCCATAGCACATTCATTCTCATATTAAAATTCTCTCTCTCTCATCTCTCACTCCTTGAAAACAAATAAAAAATTAAAACATGAAAGAAAACAAAAAGAAATGCCAGGCCAAGCTCAAGAAATTTGCATATCTTTAGACTGGAATTCAAAATCTGTCTTCACCTTAGGGTTAGAACCTAAGATTACCCCAGTGACACCTCCTCCATCCAGGCAGCTGAAGATCCTAAATCACTAGCTTTAATATCATCCTGAATACATGGAGGGACATCCATTCAAACTACCACACTCCTCCACTGCACCCCAGTTTAGCAGGTTGTGGAGGTGCGATGATATTGCCCTGGGTTTTCCAGATACTCCTGTGCTTCCTGTCCTGGGCAGAAGCAAGATGACAAGGAGGCATGAGGGGCCTGTTGGGGGATGTGGACAGTGGTGGGAGAGAAGTGTGGAGCTGGGCTCTATAGAGCAAGACTGACCAAGAGTCCATGGAGGCAGTCTGCAGAGGTCACCAGGGTAGGGTGGTAACACAAGAATGCAGAGGTTGTTAGAGGCTTGGCTTGGCACCAATCAGCAAAGGCAACCAAGGCCAGGTGTTGATTTACCTGTGTCTATCTGCTCCTAGACAGTAGGCTTTCCCTGGTGGTTCCCTGACGCCAGGTAGCCTTTCCCTGATGGCTACCTATTCTCAGTGATTAGGCTTTCTCTCTATATTAATTCTTTATTAAAGGTAGGACAGAACCCAAAAGTTCATAAATTCCTCCTGAACCCCCAATCCTGCATCAACAACATGTATGAGAATCCAATGGTTCCCTATCTGCCCCACCAGGGAATAGGAAGACAGGCCTACTTTCACTGCACATTTGTGTAGGGTCCCAGCCACCCCACACTAGCAGCAGGGAAACTGGGACCAGAAGTCTAGGCCTACTCATGCTTCATGAGTGTACCCACCAGCACAGGAGAACCTGGTGTCAGGGAAACAGGAGCTGGGGAACTGGGAGCCCAGGCATACTTATGCTTAACAGGCTCCAAGCCACCCCACAACAGCAGCAAGGGTACCTGCTGGGAACTGGGAAGTGAGGAACCAGCAGACAAGGGCTACTCAGGTTACGTGCATGCAGGGTCCCAGCATCCCACCTCATAATATTTTTATAACAAACTGAAATATAAATGTATCTGTAGTCAATTATTCAGGGAATTGATATTATTGATGCCAAGGCATGATCTTGGCTAAAAGGGGAGACAAAAATTCCTTTCCCCTCTGATTTTGTGCTCATCATTCAACCCTCATTTTCCTCTCAATAAATTTATCACCATAAACTTTCCACTTTTAAAATCAGCCATGCAATTTTCTCCTTTACGGCCTTTGCCTTTTTATTAGTCCAAGCAATTTTGTTTGCCATTCTTAAATTTAATCCAGCAATATTTTATCACCTACAGATTTCTTAGAAAAAAATATCTAGATTTTGTAGGAAAATGAATTTATATAACATTATTAAACCCATGTGTCATGATGCATACCTGAATCCTAGAACTTGGGAAATGTTAGCAGCAGGATCAAAAATGTAATCCATGCATACTTAGTGAGTTCAAGGTTAGACAAAATGGCATGATACCCTCTCTCAAATCAAAAAATATTGAGAGATGCTATTTTTTGTATCAGTACTGAGGATTGCACACAGCACCATATATAGGTTAAGTGATCAATTTAACAATGAGTTGCATTCCCAGCTATGTTTTTATTTATTTATTTATTTAATATATATATATATATATATATATATATATATATATATATATATACATACACACACACATACACACACACACACACACACACACACACACATATATATATATATATATATATATATATATATATATATAGAGAGAGAGAGAGAGAGAGAGAGAGAGAGAGAGAGAGAATGGGCATGCAAGGGCTTTTAGCCATTGCAAATGAACTCCAAATGCATGTGCCCTTGTGCATCTGGTTTTACATGGGTTCTGGGGAATCGAACCTGGGTCCTTTGGCTTTGTAGGCAAGTGCCTTAACCACTAAGCTATTCCTCTAGCCCCCAGCTATCTTTTTATATTTTATTTTGAGTCAGGTTCTAATTTGGTTGTCTAAGCTAATCTAGTAGGCTTTTAAAATATTTTATTTGTGTTTATTTATTTCAGAGAGAGAGAGAAAGAAAGAAAGAGTCAGAGAGAGGAAGAGAGAGAGAGAGTGAGAGAGAGATTGGTCATGTCAGGGACTCTAGCCACAGTCAAATGAACTCCAGACACATGTGCCACCTTTACATCTGGCTTATGTAGGTATTGGGAAATTGAACATGGGTCCTTAACCACTAAGCAATCTTTTCAGCCTCTGTGTAGGCTTTTGATTGGTGTTCCTCCCATCACAGGTTCCCAAGTCTCTGAGGTTATAGGCCTTTTTTAACAGGCCATCTATGCTGAGAGATGCTTTAAGAAACAGTATACAGGGCTCAAGAGATGGCTTAGTGTTTAAGGCATTTGCTTGTGAAACCTAAGCATGCAGGTTTGATTCCCTAGTACCCACATAAGGCACAAGGTGGCACATATGTCTGGAATTCATTTGCAATGGCTAGAGACCCTGGTGCACCCATAGTTTCTCTCTCTCTCTCTCTCCAATAAATGCATAAATCAAGATTAAAAAAAAAGAAACAGGTCCAGGGTCCCCAACTCCTGGATACACTTCAACAGATGGTGTGTGCGAGGCATGGCATGAGTAGGCCAGAGCTCCCTGTTCCCCAGCCCCTTCCAGTTCCCTGGTCCAGGTAGGTCCACCTGTGGCTATTTGGGCCCTTCAACCTTCCTGTGGAAGGAGGCCCCTTGCTCCAAATTCCTGATTGAAGTGCCCTAGGGTCTCCAATTCCCCTATACCCTGTGTAGGAGGGTGGGAACAGTATGGAGTTAGTAGGCCAAAGCTCCTGGTTGGAACCCCAGCACCCACTTCCCTGCTTCTGGTACCCCTACTGTTGCCTTGGAGAGGCCTGGTCCCTGAGTGTGGGTGGTGGAAGCAGGTCTTTTGCTCTAGTATCCTGACTGGTCCCTGAGTACCCACATCCCTATTCCACTGAGTCAGAGGGTGCACAGGCCACTGTAGAAGCTGGCATCTTGCCCCTGGCTCTCCAAATTCCTTGCTCCTGGTTCCCACTACCCATGATCCTAGTGTGCTGAAGAGTATAAGCAAGTGGAGTGAGTAGGCCTGAGCTCCTAGTCCCCAGATACCTTTGATGTACCTGCAATCTCCACAATCTGAACATGTGTGACTATAACCTTATCATACACCACTACAATAATCTGGTTCACATTTAAAACAGAAGACCCTCTGAAGATCCCAAAAGAACAAATACTTGTTTCCTACTCATTAGAACAAAACATTTCCCCAAGGTGGGTACATAACAACACAAAAAATAGCCAATGAAAGTCACAAAACTGAGAGCTCTCCAGTAAGAATGCCTGTGTAGTCCCACAATGGAAGCCTCCAATGAAATTATACAGAAATCAATACAAATTTAATCCCAAAATGACAACATAACAACCAATGAGATGCTGATTCAAAGAATTACTGAATGGAAACCAACTATAAAAAAAAACAACAAAACAATGGTCATATCAGAGAAATTGAACAGAATCATCTCTTAGAGCGTACTGTTAGAGACAGTAGGCATAACTTGATTGGAGAAAAGGTTAGAACACTCAAAAGAGATACAAATGGATTTAAGGTGAGTCAACATATGGAAGCTATGAATAACAGATTGATTAAGCTTAATGAAGGCTTGAACAAATGCAAGAATGAATTCCAGGAAGCATCAAGAAAATCAGAACACTAGCTGAAATCATACCTCAAAAAACAGATCAACACAATGCAACATAATACAACAAAAATCAATTCAAATAAAGCTTATAAAAGCCTCACTAGAATGCCACATTAACAGAGTTACTCATGTGGAAGACAGAACCTCTGACCTGGAAGAAAAGACAAAAGAAATTGATCAGGAGGCCAAAAAACTTTGCTAAGTTCAAAAAATCAAGTGAACAGTATATGAGGGAACTATGGGATACCCTAAAATGACCAAATATCCAGAAAATGGGTATACCAGAAGGAGAAGAAATCCAGTCCAGAGGCATAGAGAATATACTCAACAAGATTATGGAGGAAATTTTTTCCAATCTCTCAAAAGAAAGACCCATCCAGATACAAGAAGCCCACAGAACACCAAAGAGACAGAACCAAAGAAGAAACTCACCAAGGCACATCATACTTAAGACTACTAACAATGAAAGCATTGAGAGAGTGCTAAAAAGCAGCAAGAGAGAAACAACTCACTACATAAAAAGACAATCTCATCATAATTACCTCAGATTTCTCAATGGAAGCCATGAAAGCCAGAAGGGCCTAGTATGGAACACTTCAAAGTCTTAAAAACTATGGCTTCCAACTCAAGCTACTTCTAACCAACAAAAGTATCCCTTATAAAAGATTTTGAAAGGAACACTTTCCATGAAAAAAAGTCAACCCTATGACTATATGGACACAAAGCCAAACCTACAGAGACTATTTTAGGGAATACTCCACACAGAAGAGTCAAACAACCAATCTCAAGAGCCAATAAGAAGATCACAATAACCAAAAATAGACCAGGCTTAAAAAAGTACAAAACAGAAGGAAGGACCGACCCCCAAAAAATACCTCATCATGGCAGGGATTAATTCAAACCTCACAGTAATAACCTTAAATATTAATGGTATTAACTCATCCATCAAAAAACACAGGTTATGTTAATGGATCAAAAAACTGGACCCTTCTATGTGCTGTCTTCAAGAAACCCACATCACCAATAAATATAGACACCTCCTCAAGGTGAAAGGATAGAAAATGATATTCCAAGAAAATGGAAATAAAAAGCAAGCAGGCATTTCTATATCAATATCTGATAAAACAGACATTAAGCTAAAAGTAATCAAAAAGGGCAAAGAAGTCTACTTCTTGCTCATCAAGGGGATGAACCAATATGAGAACATCATAATCATAAATATATATGCACCAAATACAGGTGCACCACAGTTTATGAAACAAAACCTACTTGACAAGAACACAGAAATAAACACCAACACCATCATAGTTGGAGACTTAGTACTCCACTATCATCAATAGACAAATCATCCAAGCAGAAAATTAACAGGGAAATGATAGAGCTGAACAGCACCATAGATCAAGTACACATAACAGACATGTACCAAACTTTCCACCCAAACTCTACAAAATACAAATTCTTCTTAGCAGCCCATGGAACCTTCCCAAAATAGACCATATATTAGGCTATAAAGCATGCCTCCATAAATTCAGGAAAATTGAAGTAAATTCCTGCATCTTATATGATCACAATGCTTAAAAGCTAGAAATCAACAGCAGGAGACTCATGAAGAAATCAACCAGCTACTGGATACTAAAAAACACACTTATAAACAATGAATTGGTTGTGGAAGAAATCAAAATACAGGTGATATAGAGGTAGTGATATGATATAGAAACACAAGTAACAATGCTGTGGATAGTGAAATGTTCTGAAATGGTGAACAGCTTTATGATAAAATTCTTGGGATAAATAAAGCTTCATCAATTAAAAAAAGGAAATTATAAAATTCCAATAATTGAATGATAATGAAAACACAACTTACCAAAACTTACAGGACACAATGAAGGCAGTTATAAGGGGTAAATTCATAGTGCTAAATGCTTTCATAACAAAGACAGAGAGGTCTCAAATTAATAACCTACCTGTGCACCTAAAGCCACTAGAGAAACAAAAAGAATCCAACCCTAAGAGCCTCAGATGAAAAGAAATAATCAAGGTTAGAGTAGAAATTAATGAATTGGAAACTAAAAAAAAAAAAAAAACAATTTAAAAATCAGTGAAACAAAGAGATGGTTCTTTGAAAAACTAATAAACAAGATTGATAAACCCCTGTCCTATTTGATCAACTAAAGAAAAGGAAAGTTTCAAAATAATGAAATCAGGAATGAAAAAGGGGAGGTCACAACAGACTTCAATGAAATTGGAAGAATAATCAGGGCATACTTCCCAAGTCTCTACTCTACAAAATTGGATAATCTGGAATAAATGGATGAATTCTGAGCCATATACCACCTAACAAAACTAAACTCAGAGCAAATTGATCTATACAAATCTATCACATCCATGGAGATTGAAAAGGTAATCAAAACCTTCTCCAAAAAGAAAAGTTCAGGACCAGATGGCTTCTCAGCTGAATTCTATCAAACCTTCATTGAAGAACTTAATCCAATTTTTCTCCAACTGTTTCACATAATTGGAGACCAGGGAATTCACCCCAATTCCTTTTATGAAGCTAGCATAACCCTAATAGCAAAACCAGTCAGAGATGCAATAAGGAAATAAAACTATAGGCCTATATCCTTGATGAATTTAGATGCAAAGATCTTGAACAAAATCCTCTCAAAATGAATTCAACAACATATCAAACAATTATCCACTTTGATTAAATAGGCTTCATCCCAGGGATGCAGGGATGGTTCAATATATGCAAATCAGTCAACATACTATACCACATAAACAAACTTAACCATAAGAACCTCATGATCATCTCAACTGATGTAAAGAAGGCCTTTGGCAAAATACAACACCACTTCATTATCAAATAGCTGGAAAGAATATGCATGTAGGATTTATATCTCTACACAATAAAGGGTATATATAAAGCACCAAAATCACAAATAGTACTTAATTGGGAAACACTCAAGGAGTTCCAATTGAGATCATAAAAAGACAAGGGTGCCCACTGTCACTACTGCTCTTCAACATAGGACTACAGGTACTAGCCCAAGCAGTAAGATATGAGAAATGAATAAAAGGTATTCAAATTGGAAAGGAAGAAGTCAGGTTAGCCCTATATGCAGATGACTTGATACTATGCATAAATAATCTGAAAGTCTCCATCTCAAAATTTCTAAAGGTGATTAATTCCTTCAGGAAAGTGGTGGGATACAAAATAAATACACAAAAATGAGTACCCTTTCTATGTGCAAAGGACAAATATGCAGAGAAAGAAATCAGGGAGGCTATCCCACTTTCAATAGCAAAAAATAAAAAATTAAATACCTTGGAATAACACTAGCCATGGATGTGAAAAGCCTATAAAAAGATCTCCATACACAAAAATCAAGACCAGATGGATTAAAGACCTCAATATAAGATCTAAAACTCTTCTCCTACTGGAAGAAAAAAAAAATAGTAGGCACTCTCCACACTATAGGCTTGGGGAAAGACTTCCTGAACAGAACCCCAGTAGCCTAGGAAATTAAAAAATCACTCAACCAAGGGGATCTTATGAAGCCAAGACACAGATAAATACACCATAAGCAGAGCCAATAGATTAGCCACTGAATTTGAGAAAGTCTTTGCCACCTATACCAGCGATAGAAGCCTAATATCTAAAATCTGCAAAGAACTCAAAGAACTAAACTATAAGAAATGAAACAACCCATTCCAAAAATAGTTCAAAGAACTGAATATGGAGTTCTTAGAGGAAGATTTTCCGATAGGTATCACACATTTTCAACATCCCTAACAATCAGGGAAATTCAAATTAAAACAACCATGAGATTCCGCCTTACTCCAGTAAGGATGCCATTCATTAAAAATTCTAACAACGATAACTGTTGGGCCTTGAAAGGCCTGGACACGAGGCCTAGTGGAACTTCCTGAGCCTAGCTAAAGTTTGGCAATCTGCCTCTGGCCAGCTATGACTCCGCAAGATGCCTAATGGCTGCTGGCCTGTTACTTCCACGTAGGAGTTGGAATTCCCACATGCGCGTGCTTAGAACCAATCATTTCAAAAATCGCGGTATACTATTGGCCCTTACCTCTTCCCCCATCCTAGAATCCCCACCCTCATTCTCAACACTATATAGGCAATGGCCTGTAACAATAAAGTGAGTTCCTGCTTTGACGAGACTCCCGGCTTGGTGGTGTGTTCCTGGCCGTCGACACTCATTCTCCTCAACCACTTGGGAGGAACTAGTGGGCCTGGTCCTTCCTCAGCACTACCTGCCCAGGGAGCCCGGCAGCTGGCGCCCAACATGGGCCTACAGGAACCTGGCAGACTGTTGCCCCGTGTGAGGCATTCTCGTTGAGGAGGTCAATCGGTGTGTGTGCGGGGGTGAGTGTACCCTCATAAGTTATCAGGCAGTCTTCATATTTAATGTGCTAAACTTCTATATGAGCTTCTATAACCTGTAATTGCTTGTCAACATCTCTTTGTTCTCTTTCTCTTTCCTTTCACTTTCGGTTCGCCAGCAAGCTGCATCTGTGGCTTTTATATTTCTGAACGGGTCATATGTCCCTAGTGGACACACTGTGTGGCTTTTGACCTTTAGGCTTGTGCTTCTCTCTCTCTCTCTCTCTCTCTCTCTCTCTCTCTCTCTGCTTGAACCTGTGAAGGTAGGCCAGCTTTTTCTGCCATTATGGAACTTCCCCTGGATCTCTAAGCTTCAATAAATATCCCTTCCTCCATAATTGTGCCTGGTCTGGAAGTTCATCTCAGTGAACCTGAAGCTGTCTGTTACAGAACTTGGTACCAAGGAGTGGACTGAGATGAACCTGACCATGTAGATGTTGATCTTTTGGAACCTTTGTTTTGGAGGAATAGGCATGGACTTGGTGCTTGCAACTGAAGATGTCTTCTGGAGTGGTAAGCCAAGTTTTATGGACTATTCTGATGAGAGTCTGAGAATGCTAAGTGCAGACAGCATTGAACTTCGAGGCTTGGCTTATGAGCTTTCTAAGGGGAAGGAAAGACTGCAGAGGACCTTGTTGGAACTGGGCTACTGGCATAGGGGTTGGCTGTGTCCTGCTGCCCAGGCCAGAGAGTTTGATCAAGGTTAAATTTGTAATGGACTGATGTGCTTGGCTAAAGATACTGTACTGAAAGATTTAAGATTTTAAACTGGATAACCTCAAGCAAGTTAAAATTACAGGCACAGAGACTGGCTTTAGATTGTGTTACAAGTGTTTAACTTGTTTGATTTTACAGGTTTTAATATCTTAAATTGGTCAAGACTGTGGGGATTCAGTTGTTTATTTGTTTGTATAGTTTACATTCTGCAGCCACCTGGCTGGAGGCAATGTCACTGGGTGGATCTTAAGATGTGGTGGTGGGTTTCAGATTTCCATCTAAAGATATACAAAGTGTGCCTAGCAGGAGTTCCTGAAGTGTGTTTTGGCTTCTGGCTTTATCTTCTTGTCAGTTGATACTTTCCTGTTGGGCATTTGCACATGCCGGGGAGAAATCTAAACATGCCATTAGTCATATCCTTCAATGTTTTGCCACTCTTAGGCTGCCTGATCAAGTAAAAGCAGATAATGGCCCGTGCTTTGTAAGTAAAAACTTTACAAGTTTCCTCCAGACATGGCAAATTACACATGCCACAGGCTTTCCATATAACCCTCGAGGCCAAGCCATCGTGGAAAGATATAACCAAACACTTAACTCACAATTACAAAAACAAAAGGGGGAATCACTACCCCCACATGATCAGCTATAGAAAGCAGTATTCACCTTAAATACTTTAAATTTTTCTAGAAATGAAAAAATGTCTCCATTCCAAAAATGGTCAGACTTGGAACAGATCATACTCAGTGAAGTCACACAATCATAGAAAGACAAGCACTGCATATTGTCACTTATCTGTGGTTCCTAACCTGGACCTGCTTGAGTTGCTGTCATACCTGATAGGCAACTGTATGTCCAGACAATAGGAATGGAAGGGGTGGGGGGAAGGGAAGGATAGGTGAGGAAAACAAACACAAAATTAAATTCAAATGAGCTGATACCATAGAAACCTTTGTCCTTGGAGGTAGCCTAAAAAATATAACCCTCAAAAGGAGTTAGCAGGAAGTACCTGAAAAGTAGGGTTCTGGTGAGGGTGGGATGAAAACTAACATTAAAAGAATTTTTTTTCTGCCTCTTACCTGTAACTCCCAGTTACCAGACATTGGTGGCTACCCACATTGAGCTGTTGAGCAGAGACCCATAAGGTCCCCAAATCAAGACAGCTTTCTGTCAAAGCACTTAATTATCTGCTTGAGGCAAAATTTAAGACCCTATTGCTGAAGACACTACATGCTGCTGCCACAGAGCAGAGAGAGACCTGGCTGGAACTCAGAAGAAAGCTAGTCCCCATAGAGTTATCCTGTCTAATGCTGGAAAGCACTACATGAGCTACTGAGGGAAAATGGCCAACAATGATCTGAGCAACCAGAGGTTTAAGTTACTAAGAAGCAAACACACTGACAGGATGTACACTCCAGTGCAACAGTGGCACACAGCCTCAGTGGGTAACCAATAGATTTCTGATTAGCTATGAGATCCACTGAGTGTAAAGGAACCCATATCTGGAATTGGGAACCATATTAGAATCCTATGGAGACAGCGATTTTGTTCTCCAGTGTCAAGCTCTCACTAGTGTTTGGCTAAAAGAGGGGTTACATACATCAAATTCGCCCTAAATTAATGATTACAGCATTTATACTATGCTGACTTCACTCTCTGTTGGTGAATCTGTTCTTCTTTTTTCAGAAGGTATGTAGACTGGAGCAGATAAACTACCCCTCACTCTTCAGCCAAGTTGAAACCACAGAGGATTTGGGGAGATGAGCATGAGTGCTGCTTCCATGCTATACCTGATAATCACCACCAGGGTGAAGGAGCCAGACGCTGAGGATACTCAACACCTGCCAAAGCAGAGATCCAGAGGCTCCTAAGCTCATAACTGAAGTAGGCTTAAAACTCACCCATCACGGCTCAGGGAATTTTAGGGAAGAGGGGGGCCAAAACATTGTAAGAGCCGAGACATCATTCCCAGAGGCATTTCTTCCCCTGCAAAATAACTGACTGCTGCTCCCACAATGCCTAAACCACAACCCCAAGAGGAATATCTGCAACTCCACTGAGGAGAGTCTCCAACAGAATGGGGCCAGGGAAGAGGGAAAAGAGAGTACCAACACATGATGAATCCATGCAAAACATGTTGTTAATGATGATGATGATGATAATAATAATAAACATAAAAAGAAACAACATACAAAATACACACACACACACACACACACACACACACACACGAAGAGCCAAAGTGTGTATGAGGAAGAAACTTATGAAGGGGAAGGACCTTGATGCTTGGACATCATTGTCTTCAGCATAAATCTGTCCATTATAATTAGTCCATGCTATACCTGTTCTTTATATCCATTTATTTCTCATTACATATTTCTTATACAGTTTCTTATTTTTACTGAATCTGAGGCAAACAGTTATGTAAATAAACAATTGTACACATGGTGAAAACACTCAGAGATTTAATCTGTATCAATATATACCTCTTTATAAGAAAAATTGCATCTGGATGAGATTTGACAGTCAATTGTTTGATAAGTTAACTTTCTATAAAAGTACTTCTTTTATACTTTTATAAAAGTATAAAAGAGGGCTGGAGAGATGGCTTTGTGTTTAAGGTGCTGGCCTGCAAAGGCAAAGGACCTAGGTTTGACTCCCCAGGATCCACATAAGCCAAATGCACCAGGGGGTGCAAGCATTTGGAGTTCGTTTACAGTGGCTGGAGGCCCTGGTGCTCCCATTCTTTCTCTCTCTCTCTCTCCCTGGCTTTTTCTGTAACCCCCCCTCTCTCTCTCAAATAAATAAATGAAAATAAAATATTTAAAAAAGATATCAAAGAAGCATGCATACAGAAACAATATATAGAAAATCACTTTTGAATTTCTCATGGTGAAAAATTAATATTTAAATGCAAAATAAATTTTGGAAGAAGTTGCTTATTTATACTTAGTAGTTCTTTACCATTCCTATTACTGCTAGATGTGCATGTGTTGGAAAAACTGAAGGCTTTAAAATTAGAATGACCTCAATGAAAAACTTGAGTCTTATAATTACTAGCTGTTGGATTCTACATCTCTAGGGCTCTGTTGCACCAAATATGAACTATAGAGTAGACAATCAGGTTGTTGCAAGGAATTGTTGTTATTTTTTGTAGGTACATACATAATGCTAAATAAATCATAGTCATGATGTTTATTATCATTTAACTGTTTACTTGATGGGTATATAACCAACATATAATTGATAAAATTGGCATCATATAGATTTGACCTAGAAAAAAGAAAACTCTCTAAAACCTCAATGCTCAGATACGTGAGAAGTTCAAATACTTATAAATGTTGCTTGTATTATATAGGCCTTAACTAAGACTGAATGCCTTTTTTCTTTGACTGTTTATTTAATCCTTGTGTCAGCAGAACCTGTGTGATTGAACTATTATGGGTTAGGAAATGGTCAGCCAAGAGCCTCCCATTGTGTATGCTTACTGAGGCACTGTTGGTTGCCTGGCCTCAGCCATTTGAAAATATATCCCACTATAAACTGCTGCAAACCACCAAAGTAAAATAAACAAGCAAACACATGATCTGTTAAAGCACTGGAAACATTATAGCTTCTTTTTTAAACTATTTAATTATTTACTCTGTGGTAATTCTGCCACCATGAGGTGAAAACATCCAAGAAAGCTTGGGGAGAGGCCCATGTGAGAAGCAGTTGAATCACTCTGCTAACATTCAATACCACTATGCAGTCAAGTGAATAAGAGTTCTTGACACATCTGTATGAGTAGACCAATTCCAGTCATGTCTTCAGATAAGTCTTGTTCAAGATACACCTGCAACTTCATAAAGTATCCAAGCCAGAAGTGCGCTTCCTCAGAAATGAAAATATGATGCCCAACTGGCTGCTCCTGTCATGCCTTTCTGGTTATAAGAAAATGTCCTCTTGAAACAGTAAGCTAGAAATAAGCCCATTTCTTCTATAAATACTTCTGGTCAGATATTTTATCCCTACTGTGAGAAAGTGACTCCTACAGGGTGTCATGCACCTGTAATCCCAGCACTCAGGAATCTGAGGAAGAAGGATCATGAAATTGAATTTGAGGCTAACCTGGATTATACAGCAAGAAATTGATCTCCCACTAAAATGAAACAAAACTTCAGAAAGGAAGAGTATTTTATTTTTACTATTTTTATTTTTCAATACTGTGAAATAAGAGAAAGGAAGTGTTTTCCAAGGTTCAGTGCACTGTCTTCAGATTTTAAGGGAGTCCCTTGTCTAACACATTTTAACTAAAAACATTAACTCTTATTCATGGTAATAATGAGAACATGGTTCTTTCAGTATGATATAGAAGTCTTCAGTGTTCTCTGAAGTGAGCATGAACATTTATCTTCTATTTTTATGTACATTTTGTTTTCCCTATGATTATTATTAGCTGATATTATAGGAAGCAAAACTCTCCGGGAGCTAATATGGCTACTCAAGGAACCCAGTGGTAACCACTTTTAGATAATTCAATACAAATGGATTGTGTCCAAGTAGGTGCAAAATTAACCTGTATATATCGTCATCAATATGCCTAAGGATTCCTTAAAGACTTGTTTTGGAGTTTCTATTGTATGTGTGTGTGTGTGTATGTGTGTGTGTACACGCATGTGTGATGCTTCTGAGTAGTTCCTTAGAAAATGAGTGGTATTTTGGCTGGGAAAATAGCTCTGTGGATAAAAGCATTTTCCTGAAAATGTGTGATATTAAATTTGTTAACACATTTGGTGGAGATAAATGGAAATTGTTTGCTTTTCCTGTAAATGAAATCAAAATGACATGAAGCAGCAATCATAGACTGTCAGTCATAGCATAAAATTGCCCTTGAAGATTGTAAGTGCACCAAAAAAACAGTAGAATCTGTTTTTGTTTTTATGTATTCATTTATTTTGGTTTTCTGAGGTAAGTAGGCTCTCACTCTAGCTCAGACTGACCTGGAATTCACTATGTAGTCTCAGGGTGGCCTCCTACCTCTGCCTCCCAAGTGCTGGGATTAAAGGCATGCACCACCACTCCCAGCTTGTTTTTGGTTTTATTATCATTTTCCCGCAGAAAGTCTCAGTATTTCATTCCTCATCAAGATAAGCATACACAAGAAGCAAGAATTCTCAGGGTTCACAAACCCTGTCATTGTGATAAAAATCACAATAACAAAGAATTCAATGATCTTTTCTGAAATAATAATAGTAATAAATGGGTCCCTTTAAATAGAAAGGGCACATTACATACACAAAATGAATGGAGAACAAATTGAAGCATTCTATTTAATTTTATTTCTATTTTCTTTTATTTGACATAAAGATAAGTCAGACCACCAGTGTTTACTGAAAATATAAAGAAATGGATGAAAGTCCTTGGATATGAAGTTTTCTTGAAAAAGTATTTATGTATTTCTCAGTTTAGTAGAATGTATTGATAGGATCACATCAGCTATAAATTTTATACCTTATATACCCAATTATTTACAATTATTTATTAGTTTACCTTGTAGTTTCTAAAACCTTAATCTCCTTTCTCTACTCATCTACACTAGCTTATAAGAAATTAAGACTAGAGACCAAATAGCCTAATCATAGCATTTGTTATCATGAAACTACCAGCCTTTTGTATTATCTATTATACTCTAATAATTAGTTTTGCTTTTTGATATTATATAATAGCACAACTATTATTTATATTCTCAGAAAAATGACAGCTCTTGTTTTATAACATGCATGCTCTTATTCCTCTCAGATGATGATGATTGATAGCAGATATTTGAATGTAAAGTTTTTATTTAATAGCAAAAGACTTACTGTTTTCATATGTTAGTATAAATAGATGAATCTACATTAAAAGATTCTGAAAACAAGAATACAGATGCTACCTACCCTAACATTCTAATCTTCGTTTGGTACCTGGGCACCAAGATGGAGAAAAATCATGTATCTTGAAAGAACGAATTAGTTAATGAAAGTAACTCATTTCACCTCTATATTTAAACAATGTCTCCTGCATATTTTTCATATAAGGTAGGTTTTACAAAATATAATTGAGGAAAATGATTTAGTGGTTATAAATACACATACAGCTCCAGTTTAGGTATAAGTACATCAAACATGATCTAAAACTTATTAAAGACTTAGACTATGTCCTTATGTAATTGTCATTATTATAGTTATTTTTACCATTAATCTATATGTAAAATTTTATCTCAACTCTCAGCTAGGTTATGTGACTTCCCAGAAATTACACAGTAAAAAATTGCATATTAGCTACACAATTTGCTACATTTATTCTCAAACTATTTTCTAATCTTAAACTATTTTCTATTTTTATTTTTTTTTAATTAGAGCTATCATAATTGGTGCAGTATTTGTTTTCATTTATCTAATGGTTAATGATGTTCACTGTGGTGGTTTGAATAGATGGACCCCAATATATTCAGTTCTTTATTGTTTGTAGTTTGCATTCTGCAGCCACCTGGCTGGAGGCAATGTCACTGGGTGGATCTTTAGGTGTGGTGGTGTGTTTCAGATTTCAATCTAAAGATATGCCAAGTGTGCCTAACAGGAGTTCCTGAAGTGTGCTGTGGCTTTTGACTTTAGGCTTGTGCTTCTGTCTCTCTACTTGGGCCTGTGAGGGCAGGCCAGCTTCTTCTGCCATTATGGAACTTCCCCTGGATCTGTAAGCTTCAATAAATCCCTTCCTCCATAACTGTGTCTGGTCTGGAAGTTCATCTCAGTGAACCTGAAGCTGTCTGCTACATTTACCTTCTTTTTTTTTTTTTTTTTTTTTTTTTGAGGTAAGGTTTCACTCTAGTCCAAGGTGACCTAGACTTCACTATGTAGTCTCAGGGTGGCCTCGAATTTACGACGATCCTCCTACCTCTGCCTCCCAAGTGCTGGGATTAAAAGCATGCGCCACCACGCCTGGCCTGATGTTTACCTTCTTTTCATGTGTATACAATTCATTTGTCTATCTTCTTTGGAGAGATGTTTGTTTTAAGCCTTTGGCCAGTGTTTAATTACATTCTTTGTGTTGATAGTTTTTCTTGAGTTTTTGTAGTGTTTTATATATTCTGGACATTAATTCCTTATTAGATATGTAACTTGAAAATATTCTATCATATTTCAGTGGAGATCTTTTCCCACCATCAATAGTGTCCCTTATTGTAGAAAAATTTTCAACTTGGATCATGCCCAATTTATGTTTTTTGTATATGCTCTTATTATTGTATCCAAAAATTATTGACAAATTCAGTACTATGAAGGTTAATTTTATACCTTTAGTTTTATAGTTTAGGTCTTTGGTGTGTTTTAGTTAATTTTTCTATATGATGTTCAACTTTATTCCTTTGTATGTGGACATAGAGTTTTTGCAATACTCCTACATTGCTATTGTATATTTTTGGTATTTTTGTTGTAAGTCGCTTGAATATATATGTAAGATTAATTTTAGGTTCTGTATTATATTTTACCTGTCTATATACCTGTCTTTATGCCATTAACATGTATTTTGATTACTGTATATTTAAGCAATTTAAAATTCAATAAAAAATGAAAACTCCAAACTCAAAAGAGATTGTATGAATCACACTCTTTTTTTTTTTTTTTTGGTTTTTTTGAGGTAGGGGTTTCACTGTAGCCCAGGCATTCACTATATAGTTTCAGGGTGGCCTTGAACTCATGGCAATCCCCTACCTCTGCCTCCCGAGTGCTGGAATTAAAGGCGTGCCACACCACAAGCAGCTGAATCACACTCTTTATTCACAAATAGTGTTACCTAGCTACTTCCTTACAATGTCTGATATTTTGTACCTAGTTTAATTTTAGTCATTCTATTATTCATTAGTTATAGTATTAAATAAAATAATATATATTAATATTATATTTAATATTATATTATATTTAATACCCCAGAATATTCATTATTTTTGCCACCATCATCATATTCAAGACACAATTTGAAAAATATATCACTGTATTACAAATATTAAGACATTATGACTCATGATAATTACACAATTAGCAAATACCTATATGAACTGAGATTCCCAGAAAGTCACACATATGTGACTCTTCAAAGTTGATTTAGTGATTGGAAATTCCTAATTGTGGAGAGTTGGTAAGTTACATACCCAGAGTCAAATTATCTTGGGCTATCTTTAGCTCACTTTATACCCATTCATTTCCCACCTTTGCATCTGACATATCATCCTTATTACTATCAGATGAATAGACATCCACCAACCCAAAAGCTACAATATCATCAGAAAGTATCTAGAACCTTCAGTCGAGATTTCATTACTTTTATGTAACCTGACATTTCCACAAAAGAATTTGAAAAGTCCCTTGATTTATAATTTTCTTTCATTTTGTGATGAAAAATCTCCATTAAACTGTTTTCATGCTAGAAAATATTTTGGGGGGCAATACATAAGCCCAGTCTATGATGACTCATATTTGACTCAAGAATAAATTATCCCATGTTATTCCTTTTGAGGTGAAAGCTGTGTTTAGTACTGATACATACCATAGAAAGAATTAGATTGACTGATTTCTGTCCTGATAAAAGTTTTTTTTGTGATGGTTTTAATGTGGAATGTTCCCCATAGACTCCTGTGTTTGAATAATTACCCCCAAATATTTATTCCTATTTGGGAAGCTTGTGGAGCCTGTGCAGCTTTGCTGGAAGAGTTGTGTCACTGGGGACAGGCCTTGGGGAGTTATAGTCCAGCCTTGCTTGATGTTTTTGTGTTTTCTAAATCCTCCCTGATACAAAGATGTGACACTACCATGACAGAAAATTCTTGAAACTATAATGCAAAATAAACCCTTCACTACATAAGCTGCTTTTGGTCATGGTATTTTGTCCCAGCAATGAGAAAATAACTGATACCCTGGTCAAAAACTTCAATAAATATGCAAAGTCATAATTATGGTTCCAATAGCTATATTATTTTGAAATGTTCCTCCTTATGGGTATTTATATACAAATATTGTTATTTTTTAAATTTTTTTTCTTTATTAGTTAGTTTTGTATTCAGCAAATACAGTCAGTTTGGTACCATTATTAGGCTCATCCGTGACCTACCCCCTCCCCTTGGCCCCTCCTTGTTGAGGTATATGGGTCATGCATTGTGGAGTTAGCCCACAGTGATGGGTAAGCTAAATGTGTCTGCATATCATGACCCAACATGTGGCTCTGACATTCTTTCCACCCCCCCTCTTCCGCAAAATTTCCCTGAGCCATGTTGGGTTCATTTTTGGTCTGCTTCAGTGATGAGGTGTTGGGGGCCTCTGAGGCTCTGGCTCTCTAATTTGGTAGGAGTTGCAAATATTGTTATCTTTAATCTGAATTATTCTCATGCTTTTAAAATAGACTAGAACCACCTGGTGTTCAAACATAGGTTAAGCCCACGCATCTACCAAAGGACATGTTTGTATAGGGGCTCTTAGACCTCCCCTGCCATCTTCAGTATGCACCAGGTGTGTTCAGGTTACAAGCATCCAATGTAGAACTGCTTGCACCTTAGCTTTTGTTTGTATGGTTCATGTTAAGAAAATGTGTTCTTTTTAAAAACGATATCATGTATTCTCTCATGGACTTCCTATCAATCTGTTCTTGAAAAATATCACAAATGACAAGATCTAAACTGAGCAAAGCATATTGAGTGCCACAATCTTCAAACAGAGTGGTTAAATATAAGTTCCTTCAGAAAAATAACATTTAACCAATATTAATACTCTGAAACAGGAACTTCTTTGACACCAGAGCAAACCAGAATTCTGGAACAATTTATAAAGTCCCGCGTCAACTTCTAAACATAGTTTGTCCCACAGGACTTCAGCCTTATTATTAATATATGCTTTATGATCTTCCTTTCTTTGTTTACACAGAAAGCTGAACTATCTAAAACACCCATCTCTATGTGGCTTTCAGAGGATGCTATTGTGCAGTATGCAGTTTTTGTTGGAGTGTTTAAAAAAAAAATCATCTAAGAATAAAGCATGGATGAGTGCTATTTAAGCTAGATATTTTGAGTGAATTCTAAGCTTCTCACCAAGTATAAATAATGTTTTATCGTAAATGTGTTATATATAGGAACAGTGAAGGCTATTAAATACTTTGTATTCAACAGAGTATACTGACTGAACTTATAGGAAACTCCTTTTTAAATATACAGTGTCATAATGTCCTGTATACATAGTTGCAGTTAAAAGTGCACTCTATGGTTATCAAGGCAAAAGAGACAGAAATTCACGATATTTGGTCCTTTTCTTTGCAAGAAAGAAATAGATAAAAAGACCAATGCCTCTAAAAAAAGGGAATGATGTTACTTAGTTACCAATGCTATGTTACCATTCCTTTCAGCTTGACTCAATTTCAAGCGTTTTTTTTTTTATTCCTGACTGTGAGCTTCCATTCTAATATTTTAAAATATTTACAACTGCAAATCTATTTGTTTTTTAAAATGTATATAAAACTCCCAGGTTTTTGCCAATTTTATAACCTAGGAAATGCCTTTCTCAAGGATTTGAAAACCATGTATTTGAAACACAAACATAAAGAATCACAATCTCTTCTTATATTGAGGTCTTCGATCCATTTGGACTGGTGTGTTGTGCATGGCGAAATGTGTGGATCAAACTTCAATTTCTTGCATATGGTTATCCAGTTTGTCCAACACAATTTGTTGAAGATGCTGTCTTCTTTCCAGCCTATATTATTAGGGGCTTTGTCAAATATCAAGTAGCTGTAGTTTCTTGACCCATAGTCTGGGTCCTCAATTCGATTCTATTGGTCTATACTCCTGTTTTTATGTCAGTACCATGCTGCATTTATTACTATGGCTTTGTAATATAGCTTTAGATCAGGTATGGTGATGCCTCCAAAGGTATTTCTTTTGCTGAGGATATGCTTGGATATTTGAGGCCTTCTGCCTTTCCATATGAACTTTGAGATCATTTTTTCTATCTCTGTGAAGAACAATGTTGGGATTTTAATGGGAATTGCATTAAATCTGTATTTTGCCTTTGGTAGGATTGTCATTTTTCACAATGTTAATTCTGCCTATCCAAGAGCATGGGAGGTCTTTTCATTTTCTCAAGTCCTCGTCTATTTCTTTTTTGAGGGTTTTCATTGTATAGATCTTCCACTTCCTTGGTTAACATTATTCCAAGGTATTTTTTGTTTTGTTGCTATTGAAAATAGGACCATGTCCCTTATTTCTTTCTCTGTATCTTTGTCATTTGTGTATAGAAAGGCTACTGATTTTTGTGCATTGATTTTGTATCCTGCTACTTTGCTATAGGAGTTAATCACCTTCAAGAGTTTTGGGATGGAGTCTCTCAGGTCTCATACATATACAATCATGTCATCAACAAATAGAGCTAACTTAAGTTTTTCCTTTCCAAATTGTATCCCTTTTATTTCTTTCTCCTGTATTATTACTTCAGCTAGGACTTCCAGTACTATATTGAAGAGCAGAGGTGAGAGAGGACACCCCTGTCTTGTTCCTGATCTCAATAGGAATTCCTCCAGTCTCTCTCATTTAAGTATTATTTGGGCCTTAGGAGGTTTGCATATTGTCTTTATCATGTTAAGATATGAACCAACCATGCCAATTCTCTCCAATGTTTCAATCATGAAGTGATGTTGTATTTTGTCAAAGGCCTTTTCTGCATCTATCGAAAGGATCATGTGGTTTTTGTGTTTAACCTTGTTTATGCGGTGTATTACATTGACAGATTTCTGTATGTTGAACCACCCCTGTATTCCTGGGATGAATCCCACTTGATCAAGGTGGACAATGCTTTTGATGTATTGTTGGATTCGTTTTGTGAAGATTGTGTTCAGGATCCTTGCATCTAAGCTCATCAAAGAAATAGGCCCATAGTTTTCTTTTGTTGTGGCATCTCTGCCTGGTTTTGGAATTAGGATGATACTAGCTTCATAGAAGGAGTTGGGGAGCATTCCCTGTTCTCCAGTTGTGTGGCACAGTTTGAGAAAGATTGGTTTGAGTTCTTCCATGAAGGTTTGATAGAATCCAGCTGAGAAGCCATCTGGTCCTGGACTCTTCTTTTCGGGTTTTTTTTTTTTTATTACTTTATCATTCTCAATGAGTGTGATAGGTTTGTTTAGGAGATTAATCTGCTCTGAGTTTAGCTTTGATAGATGGCATGTGTCCAGGAATTTATCCATTTCCTTCATATTATCCAGTTTTGTGGAGTGGAGGCTCTTGAAATAAGTCCTGATGATTCTCCCAATTTTACTTATGTCTGTTGTGATCTCTCCTTTTTCATTTTGAATTTTCTTAATTTGAAGAATCTCTTGTTTTGCTTGATCAAATTGGCCAGGGGATTGTCAATCTTGTTTATTTTTTTCAAAGGACCACTTCTTTGTTTTGTAAATTTTCTTAATTATTTTCTTAGTTTCCAATTCATTAATTTCTGCTCTGATATTAATTATTTCTTTCCTTCTGGAGCTCTTTGGGTTTGATTCTTCTTCCTTTTCCAGTGTCTTTAAGGTGGATGGTTAGGTTATTGATTTGGGATCTCTCTGTCATTGTTATGAAAGCATTTAGTGCTATGAATTTTCCCCTGAGGCCCACCTTCATTGGATCCCATAAGTTTTGGTACGATGTGTTCTCATCATCATTATGTTCTAGAAATGTCATAATTTCATTTTTTATTTCATCCAGTAACCATTTATTGTTTAAAAATGTGCTGTTCAGTTTGCAGGTGCCGATGGGATTCTGGGTGGGTCTTTTGTTGTTAATTTCTAGGAATATAGCTGTAGCAGACAGCTTCAGATTCGCTGAGATGAACTTCCAGACCAGGCACAGTTATGGAGGAAGGGATTTATTGAAGCTTACAGATCCAGGGGAAGTTCCATAATGGCAGAAAAAACTAGCCTGCCTTCACAGGCCCAAGCAGAAACAGAGTAGTACAAGCCTAAAAGTCAAAAGCCAGAGCACACTTCAGGAACTCCAGCAAGGCACACTTTGCATATCTTTAGATTGAAATCTGAAACCCACCACCACACCTTAAGATCCACACAATGACACTGCCTCCAGCCAGGTGGCTAAAGATGCAAACTACAAACAAATAAACAACTGAAATATATTGGGGGCCATCTATTCTATTCAAACCACCACAATAGCATTGTGATCTGATATCATACAGGGAATTATGTCAGTCTTCCTAAATATATGATCTATTTTAGAGAAAGTTCCATAGCCTGCTGAGAAGAATGTGTAGTCTGTGGATTTGGGATGACATATTCTGTATATGTCCGTTAGGTCTAAGTGATCTTTGTTTTTGTTGAGCTCTCTCACTTCCCAGTTGAGTTTGTTTGGGTGATCTGTCTATAAAAGACCAGAAACTTGGCTACTACTGGAAGAAAATATAGGAGGAACTTTCCATGATATAGGAATGGAGAAAGACTTCCCGAATAAAACCCCAGTAGCACAGGACCTTAAACAGTCACTCAACCAATGGGATCACATGAAGCTGAAAAATTTCTTCACAGACAAACATACAATATGCAAAGCCAAAAGATTACCAACAGAAAGGGAGAAAATATTTGCTGAATATCTAACTGACAGAGGCCTAATCTCTAGAATCTACACAGAACTCAAAAACCTAAACAATAAAAAGTCAAACAACCCACTCACAAAATGGGGCAAAAAGTTGGACGGGCAATTCACAGAAGAAGAAATACAAATGGCAAACATACACTTAAGAAAATGTTCATCATCCCTAGTCATCAGGGAAATGCAGATTAAAACAACTTTGAGATTCCAACTTACCCCAGGAAGGATAACAGACAGACCTTAATCTTCTACAGCCTCTCTCTCTCTCTCTCTCTCTCTCTCTCTCTCTCTCTCTCTTCTGTCTTCTCTCTATCTCCTTTATATTAATTATCTTTTTCTTCCTTCTCTTAGTGGGCACTGACCTGTAACTCCCAGTAGCAACATGTGGCTATCATCCACAATGAGCTTTTGAGCAGAGAGACCTACAAGGTTTCCTAAAAGAAGGACCTATTTCTGTCAGAGTACTTGATGACCCATAAAAAGTTAGTGGTAAGACCCTACAGCTGAAGACACCATATGCAGTTCACATGTAAAATGGAATGATATGGCTGGAAGCAGGAAGAGAGTCAGTCCCCAGACAGTCAGCGAGTCTAGTGCCAGAAGGTGCTACATGGGTGACTGGGGGAAAATGACCAATATCTCTCCAAGCTACCCATGGTGTAACCTATTTAGCAGCAAATAACCTGTCATGATGCTCACATAAGTGCAATAGTGGCACACAGCCATGGTGGGAAACCAAGTGCTCTTGATTGGGCTAACTGATCCACTCAGTGGTACAGGACCCATAGCTGGAGCTGGGAAACAAGTCAGAACCATATCCAAACATGAGCCCACTCTCCATTGTTAAGCTATCACCAAATGTGGGCTACAAGAGGGCCTACACCTATTAAATTCTCTATAGAAAAAAAATAAGTGTTATCCCATTTGTCTGGTGCTGACTTTATTCTCTGTTGGAGAATCAGCTTCTCTTTATCAGATAGATGCAGATCCTAAGGAGAGAGCCACCCCATCATACATCAAAAGGGCTCCAGCTGAAACTACGAACAATTGGCAAAACAAGCAAGGGGGTTGTTTTATTGTTGAACCAGGTACCAGCACAAAGGTGAAGGAGATCGGCACAGAGAACAATCAACTCCTACCAAATCAGATATCCAGAGACACAGAGGCTCCGAACACCTCATCACTGAAGCATACCCAAAATGAACCCAACATGGCTCAGGGAAATTTTGCGGAAGAGGGCATGGAAAGAATGTCAGAGCCACATGATATACAGAGACATTTCTCCTCCCCATAACTGTGGGCTAACTCCACAATGCATGACCCATATACCTCAACAAGGAGGGGCCAAGGAGAGGGGGTAGGTAATGGATGAGCCTAACAATGGTAACAACTTGTCTGTATTCACTGTGTACAAAACTAATTAATAAATAAATAAGTTTTTTAAAAAAGCATCACAATCTCTGACCCTCTGTGGAAAAAGGAAACCTGACTTAGATATGTGTAAACTAACACGTACAAATCATACAAATGGCCTAACCTCAGCAGAAAAAAATGCAAGCTTAGAAATAAGTCATTTATTCCACAATGTGGCCCACTTTAATCAGTCTGTACTCTGACATACTCCAGTACATTTCCACTAGCTCCCCCCAGTGTTAAACTATTTTCATTTCTTAAGAGAATTGCTTTTGTCTCTATATTCTACTGCAATAACTCAAGTAAAATTTTCTTTTCCTGTCTTAACTTTGTTCAGGTTTGTTTCAATACTAGGGATATTGGATTAAGTCTAAAATTTTCAGTTCATCTATGAGGGAAGACAGGCAAAATCTTTCTTTGATATGGGTAGTATAATATGCCACAAAATGTGCTATTCATATTATTCAATATATTTCTCCAATTTAGATTGAACAGTTGATCCAGTTTGCTCTGGAATGAAAGTCTTCTTATGATGTGGGGCTCTCTATGCTAACTCCAAGAATGCCTCAAGCAAACTGGGATATTGTTCACCCTACTCCAATTGTAGCATTGCATTATACCTTAGCATCTTATTTAAGAAGCTTTGAAACACTGTCATGTTTCATAGTTTGAATTTTACTCTTTTAAGGTCCAGTTTTATCTTTGAACATTAAACACTGGAGTTCAAACTAAATAAATAACTACCTTACTTCATGCAAGTTGAAATTAGGATATATTTTTCCCATAATGGGGGGGTGGTTAAAAAGTACATGAAAACCAGTCCTTGTCTGAATAAATGTTATAATATGACTTCTTCAGAAAATCCTAAGTGGATCATAAAACCTATGGTAATACTAAAATGAGTGTAGAAATAAGTGAACTCCACTCTAATGTGAAGTAATTGGAGGCTATTTATCCAGGGATTGATGCAGTGAATGAAGAGAAGCAAGCATTTTATTAAGCTTTCTCTGGTTTGAGCCAAGTTGCAAGTAGATAAAAGAAATGTGGAAAGTTAGCTGTGAATAACCATGTTCTGACCATCTGGATTGACTACCACAAAAGTTGTGTTTTATCTTCTTACAAAGAGTTTAACAAAGGCTTTGGAATTATATTTCCATTCATGATCTGGCTATTGATCATTCTCCTAAGAGCATGTTTTATTATTTGCTCAGCTTGAATCAGGATAAGAGTGCATGTGAGTGCAAAGTAGACTTACCTGTTCTAAATGGCACAATAGCCCTTCAAAAACTGAATAACCCTGCAAAACTGAATCCCCAAGGGCTGGGAAGATGGCTTACCAGTTAAAGGTGCTTGCTTGCAAAGCTTCCTGGCCTGTGTCTGATTCCACAATATGCATGTAAAGCCAGATGCACAAAATGGCACATGCATCTGGAGTTTATTTGCAGGGGTAAGAAGCTCTGACATTCCATACTCACACCCTCTCTTGTGTTTTCTTTCTCTCTGTCTCTCTCTTCATAAATGAATAAATAATAATATTTTAAAAAGTTAAGTACACAGGGCTGGAGAGATGGCTTAGTGGTTAAGTGCTTACCTGTGAAGCCTAAGGACCCCGGTTTGAGGTTCGATTCCCCAGGATCCACATTAGCCAGATGCACAAGGGGGCACACGCATCTGGAGTTCATTTGCAGTGGCTGGAGGCCCTGGTGCACCCATTCATTCTCTCTCTCTCCCCCCCCTCTCACCCTCTTTCTCTGTAAAATAAATAAATAAAAAATAAAATATTAAAAAAATTAAACCCACAGAAGGTAGAAAAAGGTGAGGAGGACTTCTGGTAAAAATGTAAACAAGATAAATTTGAAAGCTTTTACAATATATTAAAGACCATATTTCAGAATAGATTAAGAAGATTATATATTTTGTGGATTCAAATTTACCCCTGAAACACAAGACAATTGACTGGCTACAAGAGATATGATTTCATAGATGATGTGTATGATTATTTTCTTATAAGTGGCCAGTTTAGTGTCTTATGCATAATACATATCTAATGGATCTAATGGATTTTAGTTTAAATAATGTCCTCATGATAAAAATACAATTTTATTTGTTGTCTAATTAAAAATATATCTATTTTTTTAAAAGGGAGGGAGTTGGAAAAGTGTACAATAAGCATAGGTAATGCTATACCAAAGAGCTATAGGTTGTTATAGAAAAGTTTGAGTGCTAGGGGTAGGATACATTCACAGAGGTCCCGGAGTCTCTAAAAACAATACAGGATATTGACAAGGCTCTTGGTTGCCCACCAGAACTAGATAGCAAAACCCTCTTGCTAAAGAAACCACATGTATGTTCACATGCTATATGTTGCAGTCATGTTCACATTGCTGGCAGAAAGTCACCCGACCAAGAGCAACTTTTGGAAAAAAAAAAAGGGTTTATTTTGGCTTACAGACTGGAGGGTATGCTCCACTATGGCAGGGAATACAGTGGCATGAGCAAAGGGTGGACATCACCCCCTGTCTAACATAAGGTACACAACAGGAACAGGAAAGTGTGCCAAACTCTGGCATGGGGAAACTGGCTATAACACCCATAAAGTCTACATCCAACAATACTCTGCCTCCAGGAGGCATTAATTCCCAAATCTCCATCAGCTGGGAACCTAGCATTTAGAACACCTAAGTTTATGGGGGACACCTGAATCAAATCACCATACTATGTTTGCAGGACCCTGAGAAATGAAGCTAGAAATAAGCTGGAAGCCTCCTCCCTATTGACTAACAGTCATGGTGCTAGAAAGTGTTTACTATTTGCAATAGTTGCATGTCCATTATGGGGATAACTAACAGCTCTCAGATTGGATTTGAAATCTGCTTTATGGGAAGGAATTCATGCCTGATACTATAAACTTAGTCAAAATCTTATGGCTGATAATTGATAAGCCCTAAGGGGGAAGCTACTTGTGTTGCTTGGTTACATTTGTGAATTATGCCTACAAAGTTGATCTCTAAATATTTATGTTTATGCCCATATATTAGTTTTGTTCTCCATTTTGGCTACAGAAGTCTCTGTTTTCAGATGGAAATGGCTACTGGGGAGACTCAAAACTTGTCAAAGTGCTGAAAGAAGACAATTTAGTGTTCAAAACTAAATGTGATATCTCTATTATACACTATAATGGTTCAGGGAATACAGGAAAAGAAGTGGTGCAAATAATGTAAAAGTCCAAGGATGGGGAGGAATGCTTTGAAACATCATCTTCCAAACACAAAGTGGTCACTGCACTCGTGACCTTCCAGTGGCTATCATTACCTGGATAAGGTGCTTGCTGTGCAGCCTGACAATATGAGTACAAACCACTCAAACCTACATAAAACAAGTTTCCAATGTACCTACAGAGACAAGGAAGGTGGAAACATGAGACTTCCAAAGCTCCCATGGTAGGTACCCTGGCAAACACAGCTGTGGATATGAAAAAGTGAGAACCTAAGATTATTTTGTGACTCTTCATATGCACAAAGGCGAGGCAAGCACAAGGTGGCACATGCCCACTAGGTGGCACAAGTGTCTGGAGTTTGATTGCAGTGGCTGAGGCCCTGGCATGCCAATTCTCTCTCTCTCCTCTCTGTCTCTCTCTCTCTCTGTCTCTTTCTCTCTCTCTCTTTAAAAAATATAACCCTTAATAAGAGAGAGGTGAGGAATATTTTGGGCAGAAGTTCACTGTAGGGGCAGAGAAACTTTACCCTAAGTCCATAGGATATTGCTAGTAAATCCCAAGGCCTTAACTGGGTTTTTCTTCACAGTGAGCTGCTTGTCAGGTAGGCCCATGGGGCCCCCAAAATAATACAAGCTATTGCCAAAGCACCTGGCTGCTCACTAAACCTAAAATGGAAAGACCCTATTGCTGAAGACACCACAGGCTACAATTTCAGGACCTGGAGAGATCTTGCTAGGATAGAGAGGTTTTATAGCACTTTCAGCATTGTATAGAATAAGTAAACACAAAGAAAATATGGAAATAGAATATTTGAATACCATTGTGCAACAATTAGACTGAATTAACTTAGATAATTCAATGCAATCACAGAACGTACACTTTCCTCAGGTCCCAACATAGAACACATTCCATAAGAGATAATATGTTAAACCACTAAAAAAAAATTCAATCAATGTTAAAATAATTTATTCAATAAAACAATGACCATAACCATTAACCCAAAGCATAATGAAAACTAGAATGTTCATAAACATGTAGAAATTAAGGAAGGCAATTGTGTTATTAGCATTTTATCAAACTGAGTCACATACAAGTTGGGCCATTTTCATAAAAGTATACAATGTACTTTGAGCATATTCCCCCATCATTCTGCATTACCCTACATTTTCTCTCTCCTCCCCTTCCTTTGATTCCTATTGTTCCCCTACCAGATTTGTATAACCTTTTAAAATATGACAGGATGTTTTCATCTACATAGTACATGGTCAAGAAGCATACATTCAAGTTACAAGCAAGTATCACAAAACCCTCATCTTTTAAGTAAATTTACACTTTTATTTGAGACTCATTTGTAGCTATCCTTGACAACATGGAGCCTAGAGAACATAGGTCAAACTTAACTGTGATTGTTTTGCTTCTACTTTTATGTTGTCTATTAGCATGTGATTTTATATATCTACATAAATTCTAGGACCCAGAAGTTAGAAAACAACATTTTCTAGGTCAATACCTAATGAAGATATTTGCATTAGAGCCAAGATATAGAATCAGCCTCAGTGCCCATGACTGGAAGAATGGACAAATAATACACTCAAGCAATGAAAGTGTCAGACAAGAAATTAAAAGTGAAAAGGTAAAACATTTCAAGTAAATAATTAAATGCAGCATACCAAAACTGCAGTGCAATAAAAAAAACCATGATCACAGGGAGATTCATAACTACAACATTCATATTAAAAAATACAGACTTAAAATCTACAAGTAGGCTAGGGAGATAGCTCAGCAGTTATAAATACATAACTGACTTCATGCGTGCCCTAAGGATCTATTACAGATTCATTGAGAGATAATGCCTTCAAACATAATTTTTTACAAAGTAACTACAAGTAATTTATTGATAAATACATGAGCCTGAGAGCCAGCATTGTAAGATTGATTAAGAAAAAGAATGTTCTGGGGCTGGAGAGAAAACAGTCTCCGGTACAATTCCCCATACCCACATAAAGTCAGATACACAAAGTGGTGGGTGTGTCTGAAGTTAGTTTGCAGTGGCAGGAGGCTCTCATACACCCATACTCACTCTCTGCTCTGGGAGTAATACATGCTACAGTCTGTAATATGTCTTGTAATTCACTTTTCAAAATAAATTTTGAAATTCATCTGAATCAGTTGTGTAGAGTATGTGAGGATTAAATTCAAAGCATTAGAAGATTCAATTTATATCATGTAAAATCTCCCTAGGTGTCAGATTTCTCTCACTAATTACTATGTCTGCACATTACACATTGGCCCATGTGACACAGTCCTTAAGCCAACCTTCAGCTTTAATTCTCAGAAAATATAACCACTCAAATATGGAATCTGTGAGCTAAACACTTTTATCTCAATAAGCAAAATTCCGAAATGAGCAATTCTCTAATTGACTAAATGTGGACAAAACAGAACAAAACATACCCAAACAAAAATACAAGTAGCACAGGGCCATAGTCATGCCCCAAAGTTTGTGGCCTCCTGAGCTTCTTGGTTCATACTATGCATACATGCCTGGAATAATTTTTTGTTTTAGGATTTTTGGTACAAGAAGGTATTAAATTCCATAAAGATGGAGGAGATACCAGGCCTGTAAACTCCAACTTTTGAATTCATTATTATTATCAACATATTTTGTATGGTTATATCATGTGTTGGTACCCTCTGTTCCCTTGTTTCTATCCCCATTCTGCTGAGGACTCTCCTCAGTGGAGTTGCTGGTTATTCCCCATGGGGTTGTGGGTTATGTATTGTGGGCTCAGCAGTCAGCTTTTTTGCAGGTGATGGAATGCTTCTGGGCATGATGTCTCAACCTGTGGCTCTTATAATCTTTCTGTCCCCTCTTCTACAAAATTATCTGAGCCATTGTGGGTGAGTTTTAAGTCTACTTCAGTGGTGAGCTCTTAGGATCCTCTGGCTCTCTGCTTCGTAAGTGTTGAGTATCCTCAGGGCCTGTCTCCTTCACCCTGGCACTTATTATGCAGTTTGCCATGGAATCAGCACTTTTGCTTGTCTTCCCAATTTCTCTGTGGTCTCAGCTATAGCTTGGCTGAAGTGCAAGGAGTAGTTTATCTCCTTGGCTCTCACTACCTTCTGAAAAAAGAACAGACTTTCCAATGGAGAATGAAGTCAGCATAGTTTAAATTGGATAAGCATTATTAATTTAGGGAGTATTTGTTGTATGTTACCACTATTTTGGCCAAAGACTAGTAAGAGTTTGACACTGGAGAGTATAACCTGTCGCCATAGGATGCTGATCTGTTTCTGAATTTCAGATATGTGTTCCTTTACACTGAATGGATCTCTTGACCAATCAGAAAGCTATTGGCTACCCATGAGGCTGTGTGCCACTAGTGCACTGATGTGTGCATCCTGTCAGGGTGTTTGCTTCTGAACTGGTTTAGACCTCTGATTCCTCAGACCTTTGTTGCCCACTTTTCCCCAGTAGCTGATGCACTGCTTTCCAGCACTACATGGGCTAACTGTCTAGGGACTGGATCTCTTTCGGATTCCATCCAGGACTCTCCATGCTCTGCATTGGCAGTATATGGTGTCTTTAGCAATAGAGTCTTACCTTTTGCCTTAAGTTAGTAATCCCGTGCTTTGAAAGAAGCCTGTCTTGTTTGAGGGACCTTGTAAGTCTCCCCAATCAACAGTTCATTGTATGTAGCTACTGATTTGTGGTACAGGGAGTACCAGGCCAGAGACAAAAAAAAAAAATAATAATAAGCTTCAGCTTCATCCCACCATCTCTAGGGCCCTTCTTTTCAGGTGACCTCCCTTACTCCTGTTTAGGATTAAATCTTTTAGTCTATATCCCTGGATAAAGGACTTTTTGTACCAGTTCATTTTGGATTTGGTTATGTGTTTGTTTTTCCCCATGATCCCCTTCCCTTCCCTGCAAACCATTCCATCCCTATTGTCAGGGTCTTGAGTTGCTATCAGGTATGTCAGCAACTCCAGCAGGTCCAGGTTAGGTAGCAAAGATGAGTGAGACCATGCAGTGTTTGTCTTTCTGTGAGTACACTGAGTATGATCTGTTCCAAGTCTGTCCACTTTTCTACAAATTCCATTGTATCATTTTCTCTTACTGCTGAGTAGAATTCCATTGTGTGAATGTAGCACAACTTTGTTATCCATTCATCCAATGATGGGCACAGGGGTTGATTCCATTTCTTAGTTATAATGAATTGAGCAGTTATAAATGTGGTTGAGTGAAGAATGAAGAATTTAGGATAAATGCCCAGTAAGAGAATAACTGGGTCTATTGGTAGCTCTATATTCATCATTTTCAGGAATCTCCATATTAATTTCCATAGTGGTTATACAAGTTTACATTCCCACCAAAAGTTGATGAGGGTTCCTCTTTCCCAACATCCTCACCATTTGTTGTCATTTCATTTTTTAATGATTGCCATCCTTACTGGAGTAAGGTAGAATCTCATAGTTGTTTGAATTTGCATTTCTGTAATGGTTGAGTTTAGTTCCCATACAATCCAAAAAAGACAGCAATCTTGGTCTCTATGTGATTTTCCAGTTTTCTGGGAACTACGTTCCTATTCAGTTGGGTAGGAGCACCTGTATTCCTTTCTTCACTTAAGCTCTCTCCTTAGCTCTGTGTCTATGAGCTCTAAAGCTTTATCACTAAAAGCTCTAAGCTCATGTGGTAGGGAGATGGCTTAGTGGTTAAGTGCTTGCCTGTGAAGCCTAAGGACCCTGGTTCAAGGCTTGATTCCCCAGGACCCACGTATGCCAGATGCACAGTGGCGCATGCGTCTGCAGTTCGTTTGCAGTGGCTGGAGGCCCTGGCATGCCCATTCTCTTTCTCTCTCTCTCTCTCTCTCTCTCTCTGCCTCTTTCTCTCTCTGCCACTCTCAAATAAATAAATAAAAATAAAGCAAAAAATGCTTTAAAAAATGGGTTGGAGAGATGGCTTAGTGGTTAAGCACTTGCCTGTGAAGCCTAAGGACCCCGGTTCGAGGCTCTATTCCCCAGGACCCACGTTAGCCAGATGCACAAGGGGGCGTACGCATCTGGAGTTCGTTTGCTGTGGCTGTTGGCCCTAGAGCGCCCATTCTCTCTCTCTCTCTGCCTTTCTCTCTCTATCTGTCACTCTCAAATAAATAAAAAAATAAAATACTTAAAAGCTCTAAGCTCTATAATAAAATATTCCTAAACTTTATTCTCTAATATGTGGGGTTTATTCATTGAAATTCATAAGACAAAAACCCAGAAGGCAACTGATTCAGTGGAAATATTGTGTAACTGTTGAGAGTCTGCCACTCTGGCTCCTGAGTTATTGCCCACCCAAGAGCCAAGATAATTCTCTGGTACTCTCAAGGACACTTCAAAATTCTTGTATCAGTAAGTCTACACTCTAATGAAATTTTAGTAGTCACAAGGCAAGACTTTGAAAAGACTGCCTATATCTAGAATCTTCCCTATTATTATAACACAACAGGTTATTAATATTCTATACCTGAATGATGCACTTATATCTAGACAACAAAATAATCACTAAATCCTAGTCTCGTTCTGCAAATCAAAGTTAATAGCTTGGTTTATGCCAGTAAGCAGAGACAGAAAACAGTCAAGGAAATCTCTCAGTCCAACAACCTGCCCCGAATTTATTATTTGATGAAAACAAGGACAAAAACATATTTCTGCAGTGTTCTCCATTTTAGTCTCCCCCAAGATAGTAATAGTAATCATGATTAGCATGAAGTATTGACAGTACTTATTTACAAAAATAACTTATTGCAAATGATACAGGAAGCAGGCTTCACATAAATTCAATGTGTTTATTCAACTTGAAGTTGAATAAATTTTGAATTCTGTTAGGAGAACTAGTAATAGTACACAAAAACTCACACAGAAATGACGACACCACCATGGCAACCAGAGACCATAGCCAGAGACCAGTTCTGCTCCAACATGCAAATGAGCTAATCCTAAGGTGGCTAGGAGCAACTAGAGTGACTGAGGAGAAAATGAGGATAAAAACACCAGCAATGTTTTGATCATGAAGTGATGTTGTATTTTGTCAAAGGCCTTTTCTGCATCTATCAAAATGATCATGTGATTTTTTTGTGTTTAAGGCTATTTATGTGGTGTATTACATTGACAGATTTCCATATGTTGAACCACCCCAGCATTCAAGTGCCTAATTGATCAAGGTGGATAATGTTTTTGATGTGTTGTTGAATTCAGTTTGTGAGGATATTTTTCAGGATATTGCATCTAAGTTCATCAAGGAATTAGGCCAGTAGTTTTCTTTTCTTTTCTTGTGGCATCTCTGCCTGGTTTTGGGTGGTACTAGCTTCATAGAAGGAGTTGGGGAGCTTTTGCTGTGCTCTGACTGTGTGGCACAGTTTGAGAAAAATTGGTTTCAGTTCTTCCATGAAGGTTTGATAGAATTCAGATGGACTCTTCATTGTTGAGAGGTTTTTGATTATCTTTTCAATCTCGATGTGTGTGATAGGTTTGCTTAGGAGATTAATCTGCTCTGAGTTTAGCTTTGGTATATGGTATGTGTCCAGGAATTCATCCATTTCCTCCATATTATCCAGTTTTGTGGAGTAGAGGTTTTTGAAATAAGTCCTGATGATTCTCTGAATTTCACTGAGGTCTGTTGTGATCTCTCCTTTTTCATTCTTATTTTGTTAATTTGAAGCATGGCTTTCTTTTGCTTGATCAAATTGTCCATGGGTTTATCACTTTGGTTATTTTTTCAAAGAACCAAATCTTTGTTCAACAACTTTCTGAATTGTTTAATTCATTTCCAATTCAATAATTTCTGCTCTCATCTTAATTAATTCTTTCCATGTGGAGCTTTTTGGGTTGGATTATTCATGGTTTTCCAGTGCCTTTAGGTGGATGGTTAGATTATTCATTTGGAATCTCTCTGTCTTTGTTATGAAGGCATTTACTGCTGTGAATGTCCCCCTAGGGACTGCCTTCATTATGTCCCATAAATTTTGGTATGTTGTGTTCTCATTGTCATTTATTTCTAGAAATGTTGCAACTTCATTTTTTATTAGTTCCAGTACCCATTTACTGTTTAAAAGTGTGTTGCTCAGTTTCATGGAATTGATGGGAGTCCAGATGCATCTTTTGTTGTTAATTTCTAGCAATACAGAATTGTGATCCATTATCATCCAAGAAATTAGGTCAACCTTCCTAAATATGTGGAGGCAGGTTTTATGGCCCAGTATATGATCTATTTTAGAGAAGTTTCCATGGGCTGCTGAGAAGAATGTGTACTCTGGATTTTGGGTAGAATATTCTGTAGATGTCCATTACACATAAGGGATCTATGGTTCTGCTGAGCTCTCTTACTTCCTGCAAATTTTCTGTTTGGATGATCTATCAATTGCTGAGAGTGGAGTATTGAAGTATCCAACTATGATGGTGTTGGTGGTTATTTCTATTTTGTTGTCAAGTAGGTTTGGTTTTATGAATTGTGGTGCACCTGTGTTTGGTGCATAAAGATTGATGTTGGTGATATCCTCTTGTTGGATCATTAGAGGGATGGAAACTACACATAAAAAAGGTAGAAAATACAAACCAAATTGAACAAGCCCAAAACTCTATAGAAGCACTCAAGAATAGAGTCAGCCATGTGGAGGATAGAAACTCAGAACTGGAAGACAAAACAGAAGAAACAGTTCATGAGTCCAAATCCCTTGATAAGTAAGAAGTGGTCTTCTTTGTCTTTTTTATTACTTTTGCTTTGAAGTCTATTCTATGCAATATTGGTATAGCTATGCCTGCTTGTTTCTTATTCCCTTTTGCTTGGAATATCATTTCCTATCCTGAGGAGGTGTCTCTCTTTAGTGGTAAGGTGGGTTTCTTGAAGACATCAGATTGAGGGGTCTTATTTTCTGATCCACCCTATTAGCTTATGTCTATTGATGGGTGAATTGAGGCCATTAATGTTTAGGGTAGTAGCTGTGAGGTTTCATTTAATCCCTGCCATATTGTGGTATTTATGTGGTTTGGTGTTTTCTTGAACTGTGTAGATTTTTGTGCCTTTTCTGAGTTTGGTTATTGTGATCTGCTTCTTGTAGACACTTGAGGTTGGTTATTTGTTTCTTCTGTGTGGAGAATTCCCTCTAGTACTCTCTGCAGATTTGGCTTTGGTTCATATAGTTGTAAAGCTGAGTTTTATTGTGGAACGTTTTTCTTTCACTATCTGTTATGAGGGATACTCTTGCTGGGTAGAGTACTTTGGGTTAGAAGCCATATGTTCTTAGACTTTGCAGTGTTCCATTCCAGGCCCTTCTGGTTTTCAGGGTTTCCCTTGAGAAGTCTGAAGTAATTCTTATGGGGTTACCTTTAAAAGCAATGTGCTGTTTTTTCCCTAGCTGCTTTTAGGATTTTCTCTTTGGTATCAATGTCTAGAGTCTTAATGACAGTATGTCTTGGAGTTTCTTCTTTGGTCCAATCTGTTTGGAGTTCTGTTAGCTTCTTGAAACTTGATCAGACTTTCTTTTGAGAGGGTAGGAAAGTTTTCTTTGATAATTTTGTTGAATAAGCTCTCCATGCCTTTGGTCTGAATTTCTTCCCCTTCTGATATTCCCATGATCTGAATGTTGGGACGTTTAAGGTTACCCCACAGTTCCCTTATGTTTTGTTCACAAAAATTTTTGAACTTATTGAAACATTTGGACTCATGAACTGTTCCTTCTGTTTTGTTTTCCAGTTCTGAGTTTCTATCCTCCACATGGCTGACTCTATTCTTGAGTGCTTCTATAGACTTTTGGGCTTGTTCAATTTGGTTTGTATTTTCTACCTTTTTTATGTGTAGTTTCCATCCCTCTGTCATGTTCCCTTTTCATGTCATTTTCTTAATGATTCTTGGAATTCATCCTTGCATTTATGTTTTCATTGAGCTTAGCCAGCTGATTACTGAGGTCCTCTTTTTTTTCTCTCACTTTTAGATCATTTAACTGTCTTCAGAACTCTTCCTGATTCTTTTCTATTTGGTCTAATCTAGTGAGAACAGCATTCATACATTTGTTAGCCCTTTGTTGATTTTCTGCAAGTTCTGCTATTTGCTTTTACAGGACTGCACAGCTTGTATCTTCATTTTGAGGTTCTGGTCCTATTGTCTCTTCTATTTTTATTTTTTTTATTTTTTGGTCTTTTGAGCTAACGTCTCACTGTAGCCCAGGTTGGCCTGAAATTCACTATGTAGTCTCAGAGTGGCCTCAAACTCCCAGAGATCCTCCTACCACTGCCTCCTGAGTGCTGGGATTAAAGACATGCACCTCCATACCCAGATTCTTCTATGTTTTATGTTCCATGTTGATTAGAGACATCCATGTGGGACTGGGCAATCTTATTGGATTTACTTGCATTTGACTTTTCATGTTATTCCTCTTGCACTGTGGTCTGCTCATCACAGCATAGGAATCTTATTTAACTTAGGAGGAAGCTGTAGTCTCCCCTTGAAATGTCTTCAGTGATTATTCCCTTTTGTGTTTGCTTCCACTGGGCTTCTGATCGCAATGGGGTCTGCCTGCTCAGAGGGAAGGAGCCCATGATGCTCTGGTGGGGGCATGGGGAACTGATGAATAGGCTTCTTGTTCTGTGGTTCGGGGTATGGGACTACATGGTCAGGTGGTCTGAGGGGACAGGGGGAGGGGGGAATGGGACAAAGCTGACTGGTGTTGGGTCTGGGCTGCAAAGGCATAGAGGGTAGAAATGCATGGTGGTTCTGTTTTCTTCTTTGATTTCTTTGAGTATAGATGGAATATTTTTTTTTTGAAATATTTGTCAGGCATTTCATCTATCACACCTTCATGGTAGAACTGAAACCAATTTTTCTCAAAATGTGCCACATAATCAGAGAGCATGGAGAGTTCCCCAACTCCTTCTATGAAGCTAGTATCACTCTAATACCAAAACAAGCAGAGATGCTACAAGAAAGGAAAGTACATGCTTATTTCCCAAAGCATTTTGGACGTTGATCAAGTAGCCTTCATCCTAGGAACACAGGGTGGTTCAACATACAGAAATCTGTCAATGTAATGCAACATATAAATAAGCTTAAACACAAAAACCACAGGATCATTTCAATAGAAATGGCCTTTGACAAAATACAACATTACTTCATGATCAAAACTTTGGGGAGAATAGGTATGGATGGTTTATATCTCAACATAATAAAGGTTCCCAAAGCCCAAACAATACTTAATGGGGAGAGACTGCAGAAATTACCATTGAGATCAGGAACCAGACAGGGGTGTCCACTCTCACCTGTGCTATTAAACATAGTACTGTAAGCCCTAGTTCAAGCAATAAGACAGGAGAAAGAAATAGAAAGGTATACAAATTGGAAAGGAAGAAATTAAGTTAGCCCTTCATCTCAGAACTCTTAAAGGTGATTAACTCCTCCAGCAAAGTAACAGGATAAAAAAAAAATCAATGCACAAAAATCAGTATCCTTTCTATGTGCAAAAGACAAAGATATAGAGATAGAAATAAGTGGCATTGTCCTATTTTCAATAGCAACAAAATAAATAAAATACCTTGGAATAACATTAACCAAGGTTGCCAAAGACCTATATAGTGAAAACATAAAAACACTCAAGAAACAAATTGAGGGGGACTTGAGAAAATGGAAAGACCTCCTATGCTCCTGGATACACAGATTTAACATTGTGAATATGTCAATCTTACCAAAGGCAATATACAGATTTAACGCAATACCAATATAAGGTCCAACATTTTTCTTCACAGACATAGAAAAAATGATCTCAAAATTCATATTGAATGGCAGAAGGCCTTGAATATCCAAACATATCATCAGCAAAAAGAACACCTCTGAATGCCTATATCTTATCAAAAGCTATATTACAAAGTCTTAGTGATGAAAACAACATGGTACTGTTATAAATACAGGATTATAGACCAAAGGAACAGAATCAAGGATCTGAACATTTGGTTAAGTAACATCAGCTACTTGATATTTAACAAAGGCCCTAACAATGTAGGTTGGGAAAAAGACCACATCTTTAATGAATGATGCTGCACAAACTTGCTAACCATATACAGGAAAATGAAACTTGATCCAGACATCTCGCCATGCACAAAAAACAAGTCCAAATGGATGAAAGACCTCCATATAAGACCAGAAAATCTGTTGCCGGGCATGGTGGCGCACGCCTTTAATCCCAGCACTTGGGAGGCAGAGGTAGGAGGATCGCCGTGAGTTCAAGGCCACCCTGAGACTACATAGTTAATTCCAGGTCAGCCTGAGCCAGAATGAGACCCTACCTCAAAAAAACAAAAAAAAAAAACAAACAAACAAACAAAAAAAAAAGACCAGAAAATCTGAGTACTGGAAGAAAAATATAGGAAGAACTTTCCATGATACAGGAATGGGAAAAGGCTTCCTGAACAAAACCCCAGTAGCTCAAGAACTTAAACAATCACTCAAGTATTGGGATCTCATGAAACTGGAATGTTTCTTTCATAGACAAACATACAATAACCAGAGCCAAAGATTACCCAAAGAATGGGAGAAAATTTTTGCCAGCTATGCAACTGATAGAGGCCTAATTTTTAGAATCTGCAAAGAACTCAAATATCTGAACAATAAAAAAAATCAAACAACCCACTTACCAAATGTGGCAGAGAACTGAATAGGGGTTCACAGAGGAAGAAATACAAATGACAAACACACATTTAAGAAAATGTTCATCATCCCTTATCAACAGGGAAATGTAAATTAAAAGAACTATGAGATGCCACCTTACCCCGGGAAGGATAGGAAACCTTATAAAATCAAATGAAAACAAATGCTGACGAGGATGTGGAGAAATAGGAACCCTCATTCACTGTTGGTGGGAATGTAAGATGGTACAACCACTATGAAAAGGAGCATGAAGACTCCTAACTAGGTTGACTGTAGAGTTACCCACAGATCCAGTTATTCCCTATTGGGCATTTACCTTTGAAACTCCATGCCTCAGTTCAGAGAGATTTGCTCAACCATGTTTATAGCTGCTCAATTCCTAATAGCTAAGAGCTGGAATCAGCCAAGATATCCATCCTTAGACGAATGGACAACAAAGTTGTGGTATACCTACATGATGGAATTCTACCCAGCAGTAAAGAAAATTACACAATGAAATTTGAAGAAAAATGGTTGAACCTGGAACAGAATATTCTCAGTCAACTCACCCAATCAGAGAAAGGTAATTGTCACATGGTCTCACTCATCTCTGCCTTCTAATCTGAATCTGCCTGAGATACCTGAAAAGCATCTTGAGGACCAGACAATAGAGATGCAGGGGCAGGAGTTGAGGGTAAGTGTGGGGTGACACAAAACTGGACCCAAATGGCAATGGTACCATAAAATTCTATATCGTAAAAGACAGACTAAATGATTGAACCTTCATCAGGTCCTTAGAGGGAACACCTGAACCACAAGACCCTGGAGAGGGTATGATGAAGACTAACCTTAATCTTCTCCTGTAGCTCACTCTTGCTCTTTCCCTCTCTCCCTACATCTTCTCTCTTTATCTTTTTTATTTTTATTTTCAAGGTAGGGTCTCACTCTGGCCCAGGCTAACCTGCAATTAACTATGTAGTCTTAGAGTGGCCTTGAACTCACAGAGATCCTCCTACCTCTGCCCGAGTGCTGGGATTAAAGATGTGCACCACCACAACCGGCTGTCTTTATAATTTTTTGTTGTTTATTTTTATTTATATATTTGAGAGTGACAGACAGAGAGAGAAAAAGGAAGAAAGAGGGGGGGGGGGGAGAATGGGCATGCCAGGGCCTCCAGCCACAGCAAACAAACTCCAGATGCATGTGCCCCCTTGTGCATCTGGCTAACATGGGTCCTGGGGAATTGAGCCTTGAACCAGGGTTGTTAGCCTTCACAGGCAAGCACTTAACCACCAAGCCATCTCTCCAGCCCTGTCTTTATATTTTATATTACCTATCTTGTCCTTACTTCTTTTTCTTGGCTGTGGCCTATAACTCCCAGTACCAGCATGCAGTTAACATCCACAATGAGTTGTTGATCACGAAGACCTACAAGGTTTCCCAAAAGAAGACAGATTTCTGTCAGAGCATACTTGATGACCTACCAAAGGTTAGTGGTAAGACCTAATTGCTGAAGACACCATATGCTGTTGCTATGGAACATGGAGTAATCTGGCTAGAATCTGGAAGAGTCAGTCCCCATTACAATTAGCTCATTGAGTGCCAGAAGGTGCTACATGAGCAACTGGGGGAAAATGACCAACATCTGTCCAAGCAACTCGTGGTCTAAGCTACTCAGTACAAACAACCTGATGTGATGCTCACACAAGTACAATACTGGCACTGAGCCATGGTAGGTAACCAACTACTCTTGATTTGGCTAACAGATCTGCTTAGTGGAACAGAACCCATAGCTGGTTCTGGGAAACAAGTCAGACCCATATCCTAAAATGAGCATCCTCTCCATTATCAAGCTCCCACCAATCGTGGAGTATAAGAGGGCCTACACCTATTAAATTCTCTCTAAAATAGTAATGGTTACCCCATTCATCTGGTGTTGACTTCACTCTCCATTGGAAAATTTGCTTCTCTTTTTTAGATGGATGCAGAACCTGAGGAGAGAATCAGCTCATCACACCTCAACAGGGCCCCAGCTGAAACCCTAGAGTAATTGGGTAAATGAGCAAAAGTGTTGCTTTCTTCATGGACCTGGTAACAGCACAAAGGTGAAGGAGATAGACACAGAGAACACTCAACTCCTACCAAACCAGACATCCAGAGACACAGAGGTTCACAAGACCTCATTACTGAAGTAGACCTAAAACGAATCCAACATGGCTCAGGGAAATTTGTGGAAGTTGGGGCATATTGTTAGAGCCACATGTTGGGACATTATGCACATAGACATTGCCTCTTACCCATGACCAATGGGTAACCCCCCAATACACAACCCACATTCCCAAAGGAAGAGGATTCCTGGGGAAGGGAGAGGACAGGAAGGAGTCTAACAATGGTAGCAACATGGCTGTATAAGCACTGTATACATAACTAATAATATATATATATAATATTATTATATAATATATTATTATATAATATATAAAATATATAATATACAGTAGATTATATATATATATATATATATATATATATATATATATATATATATGAGAGTTCACAAGTAAACAATTTACTGCTTCACCTTATGGCCTTGGAAAAAAGAAGAACAAGGCAAAAATCAGTAGATGGGAGAGATAATAAAGATCAGGGCAAAAATTAAGGAAATAGGAAACAAATAAAAAAAAAGATTCAAAGAATCAATGAAACAAAGAATTGCCTCTTTGAAAGGATAAGCAAGATTTATAAATCCTTAGCAAATCTGAGCAGAAGAAAGAGACAAAAATTAAAATTAGAAATGAAAAAGGCACAATTATGACAGACACCAAAGAAATTCAGAAAATCATAAGGACATACTTTAAGAATATATACACCTCTAAATTTAAAAATCTGAAAGAGTTGGATGATTTCCTTCATTCATATGACCTACCAAAATTAAATCAAGATGATATAAACCATTTAAATAGACCTATAACATCTATGGAGATCCAAGCATTTATAAAAAGTCTCCCAATTACTCATTTCTGGTGTCCTCCCAAAGCCTGGGTCTGAGTTCCTTGTGAGGTCAGTGTGTGGGTGGGGATGGTAATCTGGCATGATTAGGCAAGACCCTTTTCTGCCCCCTCCCACTGCCCAGGTCTGAGTTACCTGCACCATTAGAGTATGGTTGGGCATGGCCCTCTGGAGTGAGTAGCCCAGGCCAAAATCTGGGTTCCTCCTACCTCCTCCTGGGTCTGAGTTCCTTGTGTGGTCAGTGTGTTGGTGGGCGATGTAGTCAGGAGTGAGTAGGCTGGACCCATTCCTGCCCCCTCCCACCACCCAGGTCTGAGTTCCTTGTACATCAGCGTGTGGGACGCCATGGCCCTCTGGTGTAAGTAGACCAGACCCCTGTATCTGGGATCCTCCCACCTCCCCAGTCTAGGTTGCCTTCACTGGTCCATGTCCTGGCAGGCTCAGCATGAAGTAGGCCAGATCCTGGTTACCTTACTTCTCCTAGTACCCTAGTCCTGGTAGGTCCCATTGTGCCTTTCTCTAGGAAGCCTGGCCTCTTTGTGAACTGTGGAATAAGGCCTTTGCTCTGGTATCTTGACTGTCCACTAAGTATCACTAAGCACTAAGTACTGTTCACCTGAGTCAGAGGGTGAATTTGCCAAAGGACACAAACTTGCTTCCTCCTCAATAAAATTAAGAGTCTTCCTAAAATGGGTAGACAACAACACAAAAATGCCAACAAAAGTCAGAATACTGAGACATCCACCAGGGATGCCTAATCCTACTATGAAAGCCTCTAATGACATCAGAAAGAAATCAATGGAAATTCATTCCCAAAATGAAGACACAACAACCAATGAGACCCTGACAGAAAAAAATTGCTGAACTTTAAGCAAACTATCAAAGAACAAAAAATCATATCAATGAAATTGAACAGAATCATCTCCTAGAGCATTCAGCTTCTGACAGTAGGCTTAACTTGATGGAAGAAAATGTTAGAACCCTCCAAAGACATATGAATAAATTGAAGGTAAGTCAAGAAATAGGCCTCAACAACTGTTTGATTAAGCTTAATGAAGACTTGATCAAATGCAAGAATGAACTATAAGAAGCACCAAGAAAATCAGAATTCAAATTGAGATCATGCCTCCAAAAAGTGCTGGGCATTAAACAAAACAACACAACAGAAAACAAAAATCACATAGAATTTATGAAAACCTCTTTAGAACCACTCACAAATAGAGTTACTCATGTGGAGAACAGTACTCTGTCCTGGAAGATAGGACAGAAGAAATTGATCTGGAGGAAAAGAACTTTGCTAAGTTCAAAAAATCAAGTGAAAAGAATACAAGGGATCTGTGGGACACTCTAAAATAAACAAACATTCAGATCATGGGCATACCAGAAGGAGAGGAAATCTAGATCAGAGATATAGGAAACATACTCAACAAAATTATTGAAGAAAATTTTCTAAATTTTGCAAAACAGAGGCACATCAAGATACAAGATGCCCACAGAACAACAAGGTGCAGGACCAAAGAAGAAACTCTCCAAGACACATCATAGTTAAAAGCCTTAACAATGAAAAAAAACAGAGAGTGTTAAAAGAAGCAAGAGAGAAGCAATTCACAACATACAAAGGCAATCCCATTAGAATAACAACAGATTTCTCAATGGAAAACATCAAAGCCAGAAGGGCCTGGAATGGAGCACTTCAAAGTCTTAAAAACTATGGCTTCCAACCCAAGCTACTTTACCCAGCAAAAGTATCCCTCATAATACATGGTGTAACACAAACTTTCCATGAAAAAAGTCAACTCTATAATTATATGAACACAAAGCCAAACCTACAGAGAATACTTGAGAGAATACTCCACATAGAACAGTCAAACAACCAATCTCAGGAGCCAACAGAACAAGATCACAATAACCAAAACAGACCAGGCTCAAAACAGTACATAACACAAGAAAGCACCCAACCCCATCAAACACCTTATCATTGCAAGAATTAATTCAAACCTCACAGTAATAACCTTAAATATTAATTGTTATTAACTCACCCATAAAAAGACACAGAGTATCAGGATGGAACAAAACACTAGACCCTTCTATCTGTTGTCTTCAAGAAACCCACCTCACCACTAAATATCAACACCTCCTCAGGGTGACAGGTTGGAAAATGATATTCCAAGCAATTGGGAATTAAAGTCAAGCAGGTGTTGCTATATAAAATAGATAAAATAAACTTCAAACCAAAAGTAATCAAAAAGAACAAAGAAGGTCACTTTGTACTCATTAAGGGAATGATCCAACACGAGCACATCACAATCATAAATATATATGCCACAATCACAGGGGCACCTCAGTTTATAAAGTAAAATCTACTCAACAAGAAATTAGTTATAAACAGCAACACCATCATAGTTGGAGACTTCAATACTCAACTATCATCAAAAGACAGATCATCCAAGCAGAAAATCAACAGGAATATAATAGAGCTTTTATTATCATTATTTGCAGATGATTCCATACATAAAAATGACCCTAAAGACTCTCACCAAACTGTTAGCACAGACAAACACTTTTAGCAATGTAGCATGATACAAAATAAACACACAGAAATTAGTAGCTTTCCTATATATTAACAACAAACATGCATAAAATGAAATCAGGAATCTCTCCCATTCACAATTGCCTCAAAAAATAAATAAATAAAGTACCTTGGAATAAACCTAACCAAGGAAATAAAGGATCTCTACAATGAGAACTTTAAAACATTGAAGTGAGAAATTGCACAAGACACTAGGGAATGGAAAGACACCCCACATTCTTGGATTAGAAGCATCAATATTGTGAAAATGTGAATCTTACCAAAAACATTTAATAGATTTAATGCAATCCCCATTAAAAGTCCAATGATATTCTTCACAGAAATTGGAAAAAATCCTAAAATTCTTTTGGAAGCACAAAAAACCTTCAAATAGCCAAAACAATTTTGAGCAACAAAAATAAGGTTGGTGGTATCACCATACCAAATTTTATGCTATATTACAAAGCCATAGAAACAAAAACAACATAATATGGGCACAATGACAGATATGTAGATCAATGGAACAAATAGAAGATCCAGGTGTTAATCTAGGCAGCTACAGCCTTCTGATTTTTGATAAAAATGCTAAAAATATTTATTGGAGAAAATACAGCCTCTTCAACAAGTGGTGCTGGGAAAATTAGATATCTATATGTAAAAGGATGCAAATAGATCCTTGTCTTTCTCCATGCACAAGAATCAAGTACAATTGGATCAGTAACCTTAATATCAGATCTGAAACTCTGAAACTGCTAGAGGATATGTTGGGGAGAACTTTTCACCATATTGGCTTAGGCAATGACTTTCTGAATATAGCCCCAATTGTTCAGGAAATAAAACCACTAATCAACTAGTGGGATCTCATGAAATTATGAAGCTTTTGTACAGGAAAAGACACTGAATAGAGTAAAGAAACAACCTACAGAATGGGAGAAAATCTTTGCCAGCTATACATCTGATAGAGAATTAATATCTAGAATATACAAAGAACTCAAAAAACAAAACAGTAAGAAATCAAACAATCCAATTAAAAAATGGTCTATGAAACTAAATAGAGAGTTCTCAAAGGAAGAATCATAGATGGCATATAACCATCTAGAATAGTGTTCTACAACCTTACCCATCAGGGAAATGCAAATTAAAACCACTATGAGATTCCATCTCACTCCTGTCAGAATGACTATCATGAAGAAAACAAATGACAGTAAATGTTGATGAGGATGTGGAAAAGGGGGAACCCTTGTACACTGTTGGTGGGAATGTAGCCTGGTACAGCCATTGTGGAAATCAATGTGGAGGTTCTTGAGACAGCTAAAAATAGATTTACCATATGATTCAGCTATAGCACTCCTAGACCTATATCCTAATGACTCTTCTCACTGCCTTCGTGATACATGCACAACTATCTTTATTGCACAACTTTATTCACAATAGTTAGGAAATGGAACCAGTCTAGATGTCCCTCAACAGGTGAATGGATTACAAAGATGTGGTACATTTATTCAGTGGAATTCTAATCAGTGTTGAGGAAAAATGAAATTATGGAATTTGCAGGAAAATGGATGAATCTGCAAAGGATTATACTAAGTGATGCAACCCAGGCCCAGAAATCCAAATGTTGTATGTTCTTTCTCATATGTGGATCCCAGCTACAAATGTGTAGACTTGTGTATGTGCTGGAACCAAAATGGGTAGCAGAAGTCAGAATCTAAAAAAATGCTCTAAGGGAGGGAGGATAGGGAAGGATTGTATTATATTATATACATGTAAGTAGAACAGATTACAGAGAGTGGAGTGGCATAATTGTGGCCAGGGGAAGAGAATTAGTAAGATGAGGGTTGAGGGATGGTCAATCAAAATTCAACATATTTTGAATAAGGCACATGAAACCCTACTTTTTTTTATAATGGCACATCCAGAAGGTTGTTACTAGAAACTTCTCAGTGCTAGGGATGGGATATCTTTCAGTGCATTGTTGGCCAGAGAGGACCTTGTTTTCTCCAAAACATTACAGGCTATTGCCAAGGCCCTTATTTTCCCATTAGTAGCAGATTGTAAGACCCTATTGCTGAAGACCTCACATGCCTGGGAAGCAAGTTCACTGAGAAATCAAGCAAGTACTGAGCTGAAAACCTTCTCCCTGTTGACCAGCCAACTGAAAGCTGGAAAAAGCTGTATTGCATGCAGCTCCATGGGAGACAGAACTCATCAGTGGTGAAAATAGTGGACACTGGAAGCCTCAAGTTTGGCCAGACAGACCAGATGACTGAACAGGTGCAATAGTGGCATGTCTTCTCTGGCAAAACCAACTGCTCTCTAACTGGATTGGAGGCACACTCTATGGGAGGGAATACATGCCTGGTACTGAAAACCTAATCAAAAGCCTGTGGCAGGGGAGGTCATGAACCTTAGGGGTATAAAGCCTGCTCTTGTCTGGCTAAATGCATATATTATTCTCACCAAACTTCCCTATAAGCACTACACTTAATGGTCATATTTATATAGCAATGCTACTCTCATTTTTGGTTAGAGAATCTTCTCTTTTCAAATGGCAGTGACTGCTGCAATGACTCAAAAGGCAACATAGTACTGAGAAGTGACAGAGGAGTGTTAAACACTGAAACATGTCTACCATACCCTCCAAGGCTCAGGTTCCATTGTGGAAGAGATGGTGGAAAGAATGTAAGAGCCAAATGAAGGGTACCGCTCCTTACAATGCAACAGTCCAGACAGAAATTGGCCTTGATATCCATGACCTCACAATGCCTAGCAATACCTTAACAAGACGCTCATAATAGGAGAAAAAGTTGATGACATCAAAATAAAAGAGAGACTAATGGAGTGAGGGAGGGGGATATGATGGAGAGTGCAGGTATGAAGAGGAAAGTGGGGGAGGGGAGGGAATTTCCATGGTTTATTGTCTGTAAGTATAGATGTTGTCAATAAAATTTTTGTTTTAAAAGAACCCAGAAATTCCTGTTAGATTTTTGGAGGAGTATTGGCTGAGAGCACTGGTACAACCTTTGGCTAAGTTTTGTTTGTTTCAACTTTCTGCTTATTTGACTTGGAAGTAGTAACAACAGTCTTTTATCCAATATAGACTGTTGAAACATCCTCATAATGTGTTACATTGATTAGTTTTGGATTGTTGTTTTGATGTGATTGTTTGCTGTGTTTTTCACATTTGCTATGAATTGATTTGCAGTGAGTTATGTTTTGACCTTTTCTTTTTAAGAATTGTGATGCTCCTTCATCCATTCATAGACTTGGGGCACCAGGGGGTGGGATGATAGGAGTACTAGTAATAGTGAACAAACAATTGTAGGCACTCAACTAGCAATGAGAACACCACTATAGCAACTAGAGACCATGGCCAGAAACCAGCTGTGTTTTGATATGTGAATGAGCTAACCCTAAGGCATATAGGCAGCTAGAGTAACTGAGGAGAAAATGGGTATAAAAACTGCAGCAAAAAGTTAAAACACTGTCACTCATCTCAGAAAGACAAACTCTAAGTCCCTCTTTGTGTTGATACACATGAGGGGAAGGAGTGGCCTGTGGGATCCCCAGGCAGGAGTTAGACACAGAGTAGAGCATTGCAGACAGAGGAGGGATGCTGCCCAAGGACCAAATGTCCCAAGTGTCCCAAGTGTCCTTGCAGGTGAGCTGCCTGGAGCTAGGCTGGGATTGAGAGGATAGGAGAATAGGGAAATTGCCCTAATTAACATGTGTGAAGAGTGAATAAAATGTGGCAATTAAATTAACATAATCTGCCTCTCAACTACTTAATTCCATGACAAACTCTAGATCTTGTTTGGAAATAAATTTTAAGCACAATTAGTTAACTTATTTAATTAAGTATTAATTATTAATTAACTTAGGGAAAATTTCTGTAACATAAGACTCTGCAGATCTATATAGGTTTTTAAAGTATTTTTCTAATAGTAAACTTCTGAAATACCCAACATCAACCCTATTTGTGCTGTATATCAATCCAAACACTAAAGATGTTATCCTTTACCTTACAGATCAAAATATATTATCATGTGTGATGGTGGTTGTGATGGTTTGATTCATGTGTCCTCCATAAACTTAGTTGTTCTGGATGCTAGACTCCCCAGCTGATGGCAACTGGAAATTAAAGCCTCCTGGAGGTAGTGTATTGTTGGGATAAGGCTTATGGGTGTTATAGTAAGTTTCCTCATGCCAGTGTTTGGAACACCCTCAGGTTCCTGTTGTCCACCTTATGTGGGCCAGGGGGTGATGTCCACCCTCTGCTCATGCCATTGTTTTCCCCTGCCATCGTGGAGCTTTCTCTCAAGCCTGTAAGCCAAAATAAACCTCTTTTTCCCCCAAGCTGCTCTTGGTTTGGTAATTTCTACCATCAATACCAACCTGATTGCAACAGAAAAGTGGTACTGAGGAGTGAGATTGCTGCTAGATACCTGACTGTGTGGCTTTGACCTTTTGTAAGTGATTTTCAAGAGAAATGTGGAAGGAATTGAAACTTTGGCCTAAGAGATGCCTTGCAATGCTATAAGTACATCTTGATGTACTATTCTGATCAGTTGAAAGACCTTAATGCAGTAAGAACTATGGACTGTGAAGTTTGGCTTATGAGGGTGAGAAAGAGCTTTGCTTGGACTGGGATAGAGGCAGTTTGCATGAGAAGCTTGCTGTTCTGCCCATGTCTGGAGAGGTTGTGCATGGTTGCTTTGCATAGAAATGGACTGGTGTGAGCAGAGGGATATGACACAAGAAAAAATATCTTTGGGTGAACTTCTGCCCATTCAACTGCAATTGAGAGATTACAACCTTTGAGATTGGGCCAGCTGACCTGCACTGGGGAAACAAGAAGAATGTAGACTCTTTTGAAGGGGCCTGAATGCTCAAGGAGTGTCCTGTTCTTCAAAGTCTGCTTTATCCCCTCCCCATCAGATTAACAAATTGGCACCCTACCTGGTATTGTAGAGTATAAGAAATGCAGGAAAGAGAGGGTCATTGAGTTTGCAACGTGGTGGTCTTGTGTTTTGGAAATGGCCATGGTCAGTGTGAAGCAGCTTTGCTGGATGCCTGCATGCAGACCCTCATGGGGCCATGAGGATGAATCATGGCTTGCAGTGGAGACCCTGTGGAGATGCAGGGAGATGACTGCCAAGGAGAGCTGTTGACCCCAGATGAAGTTTTCCCAGACTGTAAGTAGCCTAGTTGGAGGGGAGGAATTGGAACTCAAGAGACTTGTTGCTGGTCAGAGTTATCAGACTTGGAGACTTGTCACTGGCTAGAGTTGTTGGACATGGAGCTACAGAGTTTGGTGTTTGCCTGTTTGAATCATGTATTGCTTGTGTATTTCTTTGTTATGTCCAATGCCATCTTTTGCAGTGTGAATGTTTATTCTGTGCCATTATGGGTTTTCTTTTGAGGTTATTTTTTGGTATTATGGCTCAGTTAAAAGATCATGGACTATGGGGATGTTTGAACATCATTAAGATTGATAAAAACTATGGGGACTTTTAAAGATGGATCGAATGCATTGCATTTTATGGTAATCAGTTTATGGGGGCCAGGGCAGAATGTGGTGGTTTGATTCAAGTGTCCCCCATAAATTTAGGTGTTCTGGATGCTAGATTGTCCAGCTGATGGCAACTGGAAATTAAAGACTCCTGGAGGTAGTGTATTGTTGGGATAAGGCTTATGGGTGTTATAGTAAGTTTCCTCATGCCAGTGTTTGGAACACCCTCAGGTTCCTGTTGTCCACCTTATGTGGGCCAGGGGGTGATGTCCACTCTTTGCTCATGCCATTGTTTTCCCTTGCCATCATGGAGCTTCCCCTCGATCCTGTAAGCCAAAATAAACCTATTTTTCCCACAAGCTGCTCTTGGTTGTGTGATTTCTACCATCAATACGAACCTGAGTATAACAGTAGTGGTACAGTGATGAACATAGCTCTATTCCACATTATATTTCAATTCCAATATTTATTATTGCCTACAGTTCTCTGATTTCAAAAGTGACTATTTATGAGAAAAATAAAAGTAAAATGGAATTATGGACAGTAACCATTTGTGTTTAAAATAGATTATCCTGCTAAACCAAATGGAATTAAAAGGTTTTTTTAATGTTAAAACGTAGTAAAGGAGAATATCAGAGCTATATGATATGAGAAAGGATTCACTGAAAGTCACTCTTTATAGTTGGAAGAAGGAATGAAGATGGCCTCTAGAAGCTGGAAAAGCAAGGGCATGGACATTCTTCTAAAATGTACAGAAGGTAATATATTCATGCCTCCACTTTGATTATAGCCTAGTGAGATCTGTTTGGGATAATAATTTTGTTCTTGTGAGCCACTATATTTTGAATTTGTTGCAGGAGTGATATAAAATTAAAGCAGCCCACATTTCTGCTTCTGCTGAAAGCTTCTCAATTTCAATGGATAAAATAATGTTGGACAATGTTTCCATCATCTTTTATTTCTTTTAACAATTGAGAATGTTTGATTCAAGATAGGCTATTTATCTCTCCTAAAATTTTAAACTTGATTAGAGGAAGAAGATAGAATACAGTAAAATGATTTTCATCATATCACTAAAGATTATCCCTGTTTCATAACTCCCTATTGCTACCTAGATAATTTTAATACCATTTCTTCATCATTTTCAACTAGGTCATTTTATTACAATTATCTTTAAAATGGATGTCAACAAGTATCACATTGTCTCACTTGAATCTGAAACATTTGAATGGAGATTTATTCCCAGATATTTGATTACATTTTTATTTATACATTCAGTTTTATCTAACTTTCATTATATACCAGGAACATTTCTTTATTTTTAAATTTTTAAAATTAAAATTTATTTTTATTTATTTATTTGATAGAGAATGGGCACACTAGGGCTTCCAGCCACTGCATATGAACTCTGGACACATGTACCATCATGTGCATCTTGCTTACATGGGTCCTGGGGAATCGAACCTTGGTCATTTGCCTTTGCAGACAAGCAGCTTAACCACTAAGCTATCTCTCCAGCCCTAAATAATCTTATGGTAGGCATTTCAAATACTGTATTATAACATGTGGGTGGTTATAGTTACATAACATTTAGGTGATTACATCCTGGGAATTTGTGTGAGAATTGTGCTATAGGTAAGAGTAAAAAGCAATACGGACACATATGTATTTAATCAATGAATGAGTCAAGATATGGGATTGTGATGATTTATATTGATTTTCAAGTGGGCAGGACCTAGAATCACCTAGGAAACTAGTTTCTTGGAATGACTGTAAAGGATTAGGTTAATTAAGATGTGAAGTGCCCAACATTATCTGTGGGAAATACAGTTCCATAGACTGCAATTTTGGATTATAAATAAGGATAGAAGGGCTGGAGAGATGGTTTAGCAGTTAAAGCACCTGTCTGCAAAGCCTAAGGACCCATGCTTGACTCTCCAGGCTCCATGTAAGGCAGACACACAATGTGATGCAAGTGTGCAAAGTCGCACATGCACACAAGGTGGTGCAAGCATCTGGAGTTTGATTGCTTTCACTCTCTTGCATAAAAAAGACCAGTCTGTTTGGCTTGCCTTAAAAAAGGGGGGGAGGAACGAGTCAGCTGATCACAAACATTCATCACTCTTTGTTTCCTGATTGCAAACACAATGTGATCAGATGACTGAAGCTCCTGGTACTATGTCTTTCCTGACGTGATGGACTGTAATCTCAAACTCCAAGCACAAATGAATCTTTATTCCCTTAAGCTCTTTTAAAAATATGTTATATGTAAGCTGGGCATGGTGGCACATGCCATTAATCCTAGCACTAGGGAGGCAGAGGTAGGAAGATCATCATGAGTTCAAGGCCACCCTGAGATTACATAGTGAATTCCAGATCACCCTGGACTAGAGTGAAATCCTACCTAGAAAAACCAAATTGTTTTATGTGTATATGCATATATGCATGGATATGTATGGTATGTGGGTGGATGTGCACCATGCTGGATGTGTGGAAATCAGAGAACAATTCAGTGGGTCTCATGTTCCAAAGTATCATTATTTTCCCAAAACCCCGCCATCAACTTCCACCCAAGTGTTTAAGCCATAATGCATTTGAAGGGCGATATGAACCTTAGCCACTCCCTAATTCAATTTTGGAATGGAACTCCCAAAACTGTGAGCTAAAACAAACCTTTTTTTCTTCATAAATTATTTGCCTGAAGAATTCTTTTATAGTAATTGATGGCTCATGAATAGACTATCCAATTACACTGGCAAATAGCAAGAGTACATTAAATTTCAGGAATTTTAGATAGCTGCATTGGTTAATTTTCTGATTTCATAAGCCCAGCTTTACATATTCATGAGTTTTTAAGCACATTCAGCATAATCACCTGTAACCTGGAGTTAGCTCACAATCTTCTAACACTTGCACAGAGCTAAGAGAGTTGCCTCTACAGACCCATTTTCTAACTGCTGAAGAAAATCTTTCAATTTGAAATGGAAAGGTAGAATGCAACATGAAAATGTAAACTACTCAGGTGATAGAAACTATATACACAAATACATAATGTTATAATACTATAATTATGGTGTGTTAATATACAAAGCACCATTAGTTGAAGATGTTGCCTTTTTTCCAGCCTATATTGTTAGGGCCTTTTTTAAATATCAAGTAGCTGTAGTTGCTTGACCCAAAGTCTGGGTCCTCAATTCTATTCCATTGGTCTATACTCCTGTTTTTATGCCAATATCATGCTGTTTATATTACTATGGCTTTGTAATATAGCTTTAGATCAGGTATGGTGATGCCTCCAGAGGTATTTCTTTTGCTGAGGATATGCTTAGATATCTGAGGCCTTCTGACTTTCCACATGAATTTTGAGATCATTTTTTCTATCTCCGTGAAGAACAATGTTGGAATTTTGATTGGAATTGCATTAAATCTATGTATTGCCTTTGGTAGGAATGCCATTTTCACAATGTTAATTCTGCCTATCCAGGAACATGGGAGGTCTTTTCATTTTCTCAAGTCCTCCTCAATTTATTTGTTGAATGTTTTCATGTTTTCATTGCATAGATCTTTCAAAAAGCAAAGAAAACTGCTTGAAAATAATATTGGAGATAAAAGAGTAATGGATGTGGGAACAGAGAAGATACTACTAGATGTGTTGCTAGTTTTTATATCAGCAAAGTGAAGGAACAGTTCATTTCTTTCCTTTCTATTCACTATTGGCAGATGATATTCTTCAGCCATTCAGTCTGGGATGGCCTTGGAATATCGTAAAGAGATGGGCTTATGATAAGATGAGAAGCTGTCCCAGAAAATAAAGGACTGGGATGGATGTTATAGGCACAGTATAAAGGAAACTGAAACCAGCAACAAAAGACTGGTCCTTTTTATGCAAGAGTTGTAAATATACTGAGCTCTGTCTTTACAAAATGCCTGTCTTATCAAACATAATTCACATTAACTCATCTGTAGGGAAAAGTACAAGCAGGGATAGGGGTGGAGGATCAGGGAGACTGGGGTGGTGGTAAGGTGAACCAAAACTAAGGATATGTGAATAAGCCATATGGAAACATACTACTTGATAATCTAACATAAAATATGTTTGTAAAGTGTTTGAACATATGTCCCACACATAGGTAGATAAAGCTGTTCCCTCAAAACATAGATACTTCCAAATAAGTTGTTGTCCATGAAGGCTACAGAGACACCCAAAACAATATTGGTTGCTGCAATTGATTTTCATATACTCTAAAACTAGATGGTAAGGGACGATTAAGGAAAACACCATACTGTTTGGTTGTAGAATATAAATACATCAAAATGGAACTGAGCTAGAAATTTCCTCCCTGTCAGCTAGATTTCTTTGTGACATGGTGTGCTATGGAAGCAGCTGAGGGAAAAATAATCAACAATCCTACCCATATTTGGACTTTTTTACTTTACAACCTTTCTTCAGAGAAAAATGTGTCCATGGTTGAAAGAGTGTCATGAAAGTTAGTGGAGTAACCAACTGTTTACTGATTAGATTTGAGGCCCATTCCACGAGAAGGGAATCATATCTGGCAAAAAAGTCTGTAGCTAGGGACTTAGGCCCTACATAGAAACCCAGGTTTGTTCTGATAGATTAGTGTAAGAGATTTCTGAGTAGCCATGCAGACATCCTATGTGACAACTAGGCAGGAAAACAAGTGCTGAACACAGTACATTATGCTGGAACACAAGCTTGTAATCTTCTGGTGTCAGGATGGCTGATATTACATTGTAGGAAAGAAAAGTATAAGATGTTTACTGAATGCTGTGGGCTGGTCAAATAACATGCTGCCCTGCCAGATTTTATTAGCTAGTTAATCTATACTTTCCCTGGCCTTAGACAGTGACTCTAGAATCTTTCTTTTGATCTCCATTCTTTATCTATCCCTAATAAAATCCTGTGCAGACTGCAGTATAGAGCAGCATTCATACAATCACTGCCCCCAAGGACTGTTTCCCAATGGCTCTTAGGTTCTCTATGCGTAGATGTACTGTGTAATCCTTCCATCTCTCACAGCAAATGAACTACAAATGATAGAAGTAATGCCCTGTAAGAGAAATACATTGCTTCATCAGATGCATGATTCAATCTCAAAGCCAGAAAAAGGAAAACGAATTGGACATATCCAACATTCATCCCAGTTAAGGGACATTCATCTTAGTTCCGCACACAAGGGACTGCAGGTTAGTCTAGGACACGTGTGGAGGTACAGAATTAGCAGTCAGCCTAGGGATAATCTCCCTCCCCTTAATTTATGCTGCTATGTTCTCTTTACCTTTTTTTCCACTTTGATGTGTAATTATGGAAACTCTCCTCTCTAAAGTTCAGAGAGACCATAAGAAGCAACTTAAGGGACTTTTTAAAGCAGCTAAGTGCAAAGTCACAGATGATCAGCTCACTGAGCTTTAGTTAGTCATTTATAAACCCTGACATTGGCTCTGTCAGTCTTCTGGTACAGTAATAGTACATCTGGTTACCTGAAACTTTTATATAATGGCTCTGCCATACAGGGGAAGCCCCCAGAACCACACCCTAATGCTTCTGAACTAAAGCTATTCCTGTGACCTCAGCCTAAAAGCTGGGTTCCACAAATGTGGTACTTAGTGCTAGTGTGCCAGAATGGTAGATGCAGCTGCTGCTGAGCCAACTCGCTCTCTCTTTTCTACCACAACTCTCCTTTATTCTTGGCTGAACCTATATGCTTGCTTAAATTGCCTTGTAATCTTTGCCACATGGCACATGCCCTGCATGAGCCATCAACAGGTTTTCCAGACAGTGGGAGATACATTCTGACTTTCAGTAAAGTAATTTCCCTGATTCCTAAACCAGATAGAGACAAAACAACCAAAATAAAAACTACACAAGTCATCTCTATCATCTGCCAGGGCCCAGAAAACATTACAGAAGAAGTGTTGGATGAGTGCTGCTCTCACTGCTAGCCTCCTAACTTCCTCCAGGGAGATTTCAGTAGACTATGAGGAAACTAAAAACTTATTAAAACAGAAAATCAGAGGATGCTGGGAGCTCACCACTAAAGGAAACTTACAACACACCGCCAAGACTCAGGGAATGTTGTGGAAGAAATAGAAGGGGCAGAAAGAATGTTAGAGCTACAGGGTGGAAAGGTGCACACTGAAGCATTGCCACATATCCCCCAAAACTGGCTGGTGCATTCACGACCCCACAGTAATAACCAGTAGCCCCACTGACAAGGGTCCTTAGTCGAATGGGGGCAGGAGGAAGGGTCATAAGAGTATAAATAAGGCTACTCAGAATTATTGAAAAAAGTAATAATAATGTCTGTAGTTTAGTTAATGGTATTGTGCAATGTTAATTTGCTATGTTTGTGTACTTCAGAGTTAAATAATGCATTTATATTAAAATAAATTGAATGAAGGAGCTCTCTGCACTATCTTGATAGCTGTTCTGATACCAAAATTATTTCAAAATACTAAAGCAAAAGACCTATATAGATTGTGTGACCAGCCTGACACACATATTCAACAAATGCTTTTGCAATATAAAAAAAGTACATTTGGTCTAATTTCTTTATTGGTATTCTTTTCCTTGTCAAAAAGTTTTGAGATACTAACCTATCTATTCCTTTGGTCTTTGAGAGGCAAGCAGAAGGGTAAACCATCATAACTCACATTGATCTTGTACACTAAATTGTTCATTGACCCTCCTCCATCAAAGTCTGTTATGTGATTTATGATAGAACTGTCTTGAGCTTTGGAACCACATGTATATGGATGAATATTCCAACTCTAGTTCATTCCTTCTTATTTATTTTTGACATTGTCATAAATGTATGCAGTATATTTTTCATACATGAACACAATAATCGTACTTCCCCAATTAACTTGTCTCTTCCTCATTCCCCCCCATTAAAATTTTTCTTCACCCCATTGAATCCCCACCCTGCTTTCATGTCTCACTCTCCAAGGCTTAAAGAACCTCTTAGAGGAGGAGGCGGAAGAATATAAGAGTAGGAGGAATCAAAGTGGAGATGTGGGATGCTGTCTTTGGATACATGAACTCACAGCAGGTGTGGTTCCCTATACATGATTTTATTAGGCTGTCAATATTTCATCACAAATGAGGTAGAGTTCCATGACAACCCATATTTCACAGAGTAAATACTAAAACCTGATGATTACTGTGAGAGGAGGAGCCATGCCCTTCAGTGGTTTAGTCACTAGTGAGTCCCATTCTCCAACGAATAACCTCCACGATGGTGGTTTGATTCAGGTGTCCCCCATAAACCTAGGTGGTTTGAATGCTAGGTTCTCAGCTGATGGCGATTTGGGAATTAATGCCTCCTGCAGGCAGTGTATTGTTGGGGGTGGGCTTATGGGTATTATAGCCATTGTCCCCTTGCCACTGTTTGGCACACTCTTCTGTTGCTATGGTCCACCTTATGTTAGCCAGGGCGTCATGTCCACCCTCTGCTCATGCCATCATTTTCCCTGCCATTATGGAGCATCACCTTGAGCCTGGAAGCCAAAATAAATGTCTTTTTATTCCCACAAGTTGCTCTTGGTTGGGTGATTTATACCAGCAGTGTGGACCTGACTGCAATAGTAAAGTGGTGCCTAGGAGTGGTGTCATTTGCTGCTAGACACCTGACTGTGTGGCTTTCGTCTTTTGAAGCTGGTTTTCAAGAGGAATATGGAAGGGTTTGAAACCTTGGTCTAAGAGACACCTGACAGTGCTGTAAGTACAGCTTAATGGACTCTTCTGGTTAGAGTTGAAAGACCTGAATGCAATAAGGACTATGGACTGTGAGGTTTGGCTTATGAGGATAAGAAAGAGCTTTGCTTGGACTGGGCTAGCAGTTTGTGTGAGAAGCTTGCTGTTATGCTCGTGTCCTCAGAAGTTGTGCAAGATTGCTTTGCATAGAAATGAATTGGTGTGAGTAGAGGGATATGGCACAGAAAAAAAAAATCTTTGGGTAAACTGATGCCTGTTCAGCTGCAATTGAGAGATAAACAACCTTTGAGATTGGGCCAGCTGACTTGCACTGGGACAACAAAAGAGTTAAAGGAGTGTAGACTCTTTTGAAGGGGCCTGAGTGCTCAAAGAGTGTCCTATTCTTCAAAGTCTGCTTTATTCTCCCCTGGATTAACAAATTTGCACCCTACCTGGTATTGTGGAATATAAGAAATGCAGGAAAGAGAGGGTCATTGAGTTTGCAATGTGGTGGTCTTGTGTTTTGGAAACGGCCATGGGCAGTGTGAAGCAGGTTTGCTGGATGCCTGCATGGAGACCTATGGGACCATGAGGATGAACCATGGGTTGAGTGGAGACCCAGTGGAGATGTGGGGACCATGAGATGGCTGCCAAGAAGAGCTGCAGGCCCTGGATGAAGTTTTCCAGGACTGTGAGTAGCCTAGCTGGAGGGGAGAATTAGAATGCCAGAGACTTGTTGCTTGTTAAAATTATCGGTCTTGGAGATTTGTCACTAGCTAGAATTGTTGGAATTGAAGCTACCAAGTTTGATGTTTGCCCTGGTTGTTTTAAATTTTGTATTGGATGAATATTTCTTTGGTATGCCCAATGCTATCTTTTGCAGTATTCTGTGCCATTATGGGTTTTGAGGTTACTTTTTGGTATTATGGCTCAGTTAGAAGATCTTGGACTATGGGGATGTATGAACATCATTGGAATTGATTAAAAACTATGGGGACTTTTATTTTTATTTATTTGTTTGACAGAGAAAAAGGGAGGGAGAGAGAGAGAAAAAAAATGGGCACGCCAGGGCCTCCAGCCACTGTAAATGAACTCTAGATGCATGTGCCCCCTTGTGCATCTGGCTAACATGGGTCCCAGGGAATCGAACCTGGGTCCTTTGGTTTTGCAGGCAAACACCTTAACCCCTAAGCTCATCCCTCCAGCCCACTATGGGGACTTTTAAAGTTGGACAAATGCATTGCATTTTATATCATGTAAGGTTACCAGTTTATGGGTGCCAGGGGTGGAATGTGGTGGTTTGATTCAGGTGTCCCCCATAAACTTAGGTACTCTGAATGCTAGGTTCCCAGCTGATGGAGATTTGGGAATCAATGCCTCGTAGAGGCAGTGTATTGTTGGCCTTTGGGTATTATAGCCAGTGTCCCCTTGCTAGTGTTTGACACACTTTCCTGTTGCTATGGTCCACCTTATGTTGGCCAGGGGGTCATGTCCACCCTCTGCTCATGACATCATTTTCTCTGCCATCATAGAGCATCCTCTTGAGCCTGTAAGCTCACACAAGCTGCTCTCGGTTGAGTGATTTCTACCAGCAATGCAAACCTGACTGCAACAGACACTAATTTAAATTACAGGGAACAAAAACCCTGTGACTTCTTTTTAAGGAATGGGCAAGGCATGTAACCTCTGTGAGCCTCAGTTTTATTAATTGTAAATCAGGATTATATTTGCTTTTCAGGGATGAGGTGAAACTCAATTTACATACACATTTTCTTGGCAGAGTGTTGGTATGTAATAAGTATTATTAATTTTCTTTTGGGGATTTAGATTGATTCTAGGGAGACAGTTACATCCTTGGGGAGGAATCATTACTTATTTTTAGGCTAGCTAAATGACAATGTGGATATCTGGAAAACTGGCTTGCTAGCTCAGCCTCTCAGAATACCCATGTTCTGTATTATTACATAAGGGAGATGCCACAGCTAAGTGGAAAAGGGCTGAAGCACTCCTTTGCTAATTTTACTTGCTCATTAATTACTCTAACTTCCATATATTTGAGTGTCTACTGTGCACAAACAATAAGCCATGTTTTGGAACTAAGTTGTGAATTTTAAATAGATTGAACCACTATTCTCATAGAAGTTTTGGTGTACTAAGTGGATGATGAAGTACAGGGAGAAATGGGCTAACTCACAGTGGCCCTAACTACAATTGTGAAAAGGACTAAGACTGAAATTTGCAGCTATAACAAGCAATAATACACAAATGTTGCATAGTCCTTTGAAAGGTAGACCTTCTCTGAAGAAGTCATTGTAGTTAGGCAGACATTTTAGGTAGGCAGGCTTAAAGGCCATCAAGGGATGACCCTGCCTCCTGTTTCCCTGGTTAACATTAGAAGGAGAAAAATCACAATTGCCTCTCCATAGGATTAAAAATACCATATGACAGGAAAGAAACACATCTTGTTTGATCAGAGGAGCAAAGTCCTCTGGCCCTGGGTAGAGACTAAATTTTCTCTTTTAAGAGTTAATCAAATGAAAGTTATTAATCATTTTGCTGGTAAGGAAACCACCACTCACATAAAGCCATGCTAAAGAGGTGGGAAGAATAGTTATCCTCTTAATGAAGACATGTATTATAACCTCAGAAGTTCCTCCTTCTGTGTAGGTGCTTACAAATCCTCACTGCTGAGCCTGCTTACTTGTCTTGAATTCTAACTCAGAAAGTGTAACTTTTCTTCTTTTTTCCCTTATTTTTTTTTTCTTCTTTGGAAGCTGGCTGGAATTCTAAGTATGCTTGCATGGTCACTTTAGGGCTTTTCCAGCTTCTTTTTTCTCAATAAATCTTCCTTATCTTACATACTCCTTGTCATTCATGTGCTTATTTCCTGTGGTCACAAGGCAAAGGTCTAGACTATATTACAACACAAAATCAAGGGAAAAATGACAAACAATAGTTAGCTGCAATTTAGTGGATGAATTTTATCCCTTCCCATCATAACTGATATGCACAACAATAAAATTGTACAACAACTATGGAAGAATGATCACTTCCATCCATTAGTCAAGGAGAGAGGAATCACAATGAATGAAGCCAACTAAAATTATGGTTATAGGCATCTAGTCTCTGGAAATGTAAGAAAATAAATTCTGTCTTAATATGCCCCCAACAAAAAAGAAAAAGAAAAGCCAGACAAAATGAAACAAACATAGGCAGAAGTACATTTCAAGTCTAATCTCAGACAATTTTAATTGAGGGATTCCTAGAACTCACGTCAAAGCTGAAAATCTCAGAAGTGTGGCAAAAGAGTCCCATTTGTAGCAAGTATCACTTAACCTTATCAAAGCCTGAGAGCAGTAACCTTTCTCAATCAGGATTGCTTAAGGGAACTAAGACAATTTGTAAGAGAAACACTAGGTTTTCCAGAGAAACAGAGGCAATAGAATGCATATATAGAAAAAGATATAAGAAATGAATTATTGTAAGTATGATAGACTGACAATTCTAAATTTGCAGTGTGGGCTGGCAAGCTTGAAACTCAGGGAAGCTGATGTTGCATTGACTTCTCTTGCTCTAGAAAGATAGTCCTTTTTCATCTACTGAAGAACTTAATTAAATGGAGGGCAATCTGTTTACTAATAATTTATTTATTTAAGTGTTAATCTCATCCACAAGCACCCTTCAAGTTAACATATATAATCAATCATCACAGATATTAAATAATAGGAAAATATGTATGAAGCATATATTTTAAAGGAATGTTCAAGACAGACTTTTGTAAATAAAGACTTAAATTCCTAAATTGTTTAGTTTTTTCTAGTCTTGTCATTTTGCATGACAAATATCAATATACATGTTACCACTGAGGTTCTTGCCAAGCAAATTGTCACTTAAATTTAGTGAATGTGGAAATTCGAAACAAATGTCACCCATAAACTTGTGTGTTCTGAATGTGGGCCCAGCTGATGGCAATATTTATGAGGAGGTGCCTTGCTGGAGGAGATGTGTTTCTGAGGACAGGCTTAGGGGTATTATAGCCAGCTCCCTCTTACTAACGTTTGGCTCAATCTCCTGCTGTTTTCACATGCTGTGATGTTCAGAGGTGATCATCAGTCCAGTTTCTGCTCATGCTATGCTTTTGCCTGACATCATGGAGCTTCTTCTCAAGACTGTAAGCCCAAAGAAAAAGAGGAAAAAAACTCTTTCCTCCTATAAGCTGATTTTTGTCTAGTGCTTTATTCCAGCAATAAGAAGCCAAATACAGCAGTGATCTGGTGAAGGGATAAGGAGATGAACAGCAGGCTAAACATACACAGAGAAAAGAACAGCAAAGCATTCCAGTATTTAGAGATTAAAAACAGTTCCATGGGTGGAGAGAGGGATCAGAAGTTAAAATTGCTTGCTTGTAAAGTCTGATGGCCCATGTTTGATTTCACAGCACCCATTTAAAGCTAGATGCACAAAGTGGCACATGCGTCTGGAGTTTGTTTGCAGTAGTAGGAGACCCTGGCATGTCCATACTTACTCTCTGTGTCTAAATCTCTGTCTCTCTTTCTTAAATGAATAAATAAAAATATTTCTTTAAAAAGTTCCAATCAAGGGCTGGAGAGAATGCTTAGTGGTCAAGGCACTTATCTGCTAAGGCTCGAGACCCAGGTTCAATTCTCCAGTACCCATGTAAGCCAAATGCACATTGTGGCTCACATGTCTGGAGTTCATTTGCAGTAGCTTGAGGCCCAGGCACTCCCATTCTCTCTCTTCCTTTGCCTTTTTCTCTCAAATAAATACATAAACTATTTTTAAATGTTCCAATCAAGGTGTTTAAAGCAACAAGAGATCATATAATATGACTGACAGTGATATGGTTACAAATCAATATTTCAAGGAGATGATCAGTAGTGGGAAACATTTTGAGAAGAAACATGGAGAATGAGAAATGTCTGTTGACTCTAATGAGGTGGGCATAACTGATAATTTTGCATATTTATTTTATATAAATAGGGTGAATGAGTACCTATCAAATTCTGGAACTCTTCATCCCTCTATCCTTATATATTTCTCTCAAAATAAGTGTTTATCACTTACATGTAAGAAGTTTATAGAAAAATGAAGTTAATGACTTAAATGTGTTTAGAAATACTGCATATCATATTTCTCCTTGGAGAGTCCTAAAGCACGTGAACATATTTAAATTCATAAGAAATCAGTTTACTCTTTCACCTAGAAACTTATATCCTACAAAGATTGTGCATATGTGTGTGTATGTTTGTGTGTGTGTTTCTGTGTGTGCCTGTGTGTATGTGTCAGTTTTCTGACCTGTGAATATGAGATGAAAGTTAAGATGACATATTCATTAATGTTAACATTAGCAAAATACAGTTATGTTTCAGCAGACTGTATTGGATGTAAAACATATTGTAATTTGCTCCACAAAGAAAAACAATTATAGGCACATGGCTTATAAAACAATACTAAATTCACTGTCATATGTGACTATAATACCCCCACACACATTTTTATCAGAGTTTTTAGCTTCACAGTAGAACTGAACAGAAAGTACAGAGGTTTTATGCACTCTCTCTCCTATCTATTACCATCCTACACCAGTGTAGCAGGTTTATTCTAATGGATAAACCAATGAGTTTCGACTAGTGTTATTCTTGTTAAAATATCCTACAGAGTAATTTTACAGTCCTAAGATTTCTTGCATTCTTTCTAATTATCCCTCCACTCTAATTCCTGTCAAATACAGATATTTTACTATTTCCATAGAATTACCATATCTAGGATGTCATATCATTGGAATAATATCCTGTTCTTCCTTTGTTTGATAGTGTATTCCATTTTAGTGCCTGAAAAAATATTCATTGTCTGGATGTACCACAATTTTATTTTTATTTGTTCACCTCTTGAAGGACATCTTGGTTACATCCTTATTGTTGTTATTATGAATAAAATTGCTATACATATCTGTAGTCAGGATTTTGTATGCATATTGATTTTGAATTAATTTAGGTGAATATCAAAGGGCATGATGGCCGAATGTTTATTTTGGTTTAGTTTATTATATTTAGCTTATGAGAAATTGCTAATTTTTCAAGGTGTTTGCAATCATGAAAGTTACTGTTGTTACACATATTTGCCAAAGTCTCATTTTGACAATGGCTTTGACTTCAGTCATTCTAATAGAAGTATGGTGGCATTTCACAGTTGAATATGCAATTTTCTAATAAATATGATGTTGAGCTTCTACATATATGCTCATATGCTAGCTGTATTACTTATCTTCTTTAGTGCATGTGGTGGTTTGAATAGAATAGATGGCCCCCAATATATTCAGTTGTTTGTTTGTAGTTTGCATCTGCAGCAACCTGGCTGGAGTCAGTGCCATTGTGTGGTTCTTAAGGTGTGGTGGTGGGTTTCAAATTTCAATCTAAAGATATGCAAAGTGTGCCTAGCTGGAGTTCCTGAAGTGTGCTGTGGCTTTTGGCTTCAGGCTTGTGCTTCTCTCTGTCTGCTTGGGCCTGTGAAGGCAGGCCAGTTTCTTCTGCCATTTATGGAACTTCCCCTGGATCTTTAAGCTTCAATAAATATCCCTTCCTCCATAACTGTGCCTGGTGTGGAAGTTCATCTCAGCGAACCTGAATCTGTCTGTTACAGTGTAGTATTATTTTTATTTAAAAAGTGAAAACTAAAAGTCATTGATGTAACAAACAAAAGGCTAAAACACAATTTTGAAGAGGAAGGTGCTTCCACAATACAATGAAGAAACAATTATTGAATGTGCATTTCCTATAATACTACATGTGGCATTATGGGACATAGCAAAAAATTAAAAAAAATAAAATATAAAGTGTTCTTGTGCACTATAACTTCCTTGCTGATGGTAGCAATTGAAGGTAAAGAATATTTATTACTTTATAAATAACTCATACTTGGTCTAAAGAATCCCTAATAGAAAAACAAAAAAATTTCTAGGAAAGCCAGTAATTATACATTTATATAAACCATCTTGTTGTAGGCTAAGTAAGCCAGCCAAAAAGAACATTACAAAACAAACAAAAAATCCCTTCTACTTGTAAAATATCTCTATATCATCTATGAGTAATTGTGCACTTAAAATTATTTTTTGCATTTGAAATGAGATCAGGCAGCCAGAATGTCTAAGTTATGAACCAAATCCTAACAAATCATTTTTAGTTAACTTTGGAAAAAAAGCTGCTAAAATGACTTATTCATTTATAGGCCCTGGAAATATTAGTAAGAAGAGTAGTCTTGAACCAGAACACACGAGGATATCAAATTCAAAATTTACATGGATATACATACATGCAAATAAAATTTTACAATCAGGATATCAGTGTATAGAAAGTGTTAACCAGAAAAATTATATAGCTCAGAAATTAGAACACAGACTGCTAAAATGTCATGCATTCATCTTTTTCCTTGTAAACATCTTTGTATTTCTAGTCACTCATTCTTCAGATATTTGCTGTCATTTATCATTCTCCTTGATTTAATGACTCTTCATAGAAGCAGTTGGTTGAAATATCCCTATGATCCATGATTAGTTCAAGGATCTATAGTCATATTCAAATTGAATCAGTGATAAGATGGTGAAAGGTTATCATAAGAAATATGTAAGAATGAGCCTTCACTTAAAATTGGTACCATGGTTTAAAAAGAATTTATTTGACTTATGTGACATAAATTCTTCCCTCAAAAGAAAAAAAAATTATGGTAAATGATATAAAAACTTTAAAAAACTTCTAACAGTATTGAGAATGTTTTCACCACCAATATGGTGCGGACAATTAAATGCTATGAATTGAATTAAATCTGTAGGTGGATATTGATTGATGTATGAAAGGACTGAGAAGACATTAGCATCATTGTCTTATGTTGCTGTCTTCTATTTCTCAGAGATGAAGCACACTTTAGTCCACCTTTGAAGATGTGACAGCTGTATGAAAGCATCTATTGAATTGTGTGACTAGCATGCTGTCTTTCCTGGAGAATATTAGGATAAAAAGAACATATATAAGAATTTTCCTGTAAGATATAGTCTATATAAATTCAAGTTTAGACATTATAAATACCTTGAGGGGAGAATAATATATTTATCTCCCTCCTTGATTCCTCAAGATGGCAATAGGATCCAGACTTGTTGCCAAGCAGGAAAATGTTCAGAATGTGAAGATGTACAGAGAAAGAAATGGCTGAAAAAGAGAAATTTGGCTTGAGAAAATATTGCTACCATGAATTCTAAATTTCTTTGAAAGAAAGAAAGAGGGAGAGAGATTAAGTGGGCACACCAGACCCTTATGCCACTGCAAACAAAGGCCAGAAACATGTGCCACCTTGTAAGTCTGACTTTATGTGGGTCACTGGGGAAGTAAATCTGGGCAAGCACGCTGCGGTAGTTTGAATACATGCTCCCATAGACTGAAGTGTTTTATTAAAGCTTGGAACTTGGGTCTCCAGTCACTTGGCTGGAGGAGATGTTGCTGGGTGTAGATCCTGGGGTCCAGCCCTAAAGTGTGTTTGGGGCAAAAAGTATGCAGAGAAGTGTGAGCTCTGGCAGGGCCCCTGATGCTTGCTTCCTTTTGCTGTTGACTGACTGGTGGTGGTTTCTTTCTGCTTGGATTTGTGAAAGAGAGCCAGCTTCTTCTGACATCTGTGGAACTTCCCTGGATTTATAAGCTTGAAATAAATCCCTTCCTCCCATAAAACTGGTTGGATGTTCATCCAAGCATCATGGAACTGTCTACAACACAGGCCTTGCAAGCAAGTACCTTTAACTGCTGAGCCATCTCCTCAGCACCTGCATTCTAAATTTAGTCTATTGGAGCCTCTTGGAGGATGTATTTGTTTAATATTTTATTTACTTATTTGAGATAAACACTGAGACAAAGAGGCAGACAGAAATAGAGTGAGTTTGGGTGGCCTGGGCCTCCTGCCACTGCAAATGCTCCACTTTGTGTTTCTGGCTTATGTGCACACTGGGGAATTGAACCCAGACTGTCAGGCTTTTCAAGCAAGCACCTTCAACCACTGAGCTGGTGCTCCAGCCCAAGAATGCATTTTTTTAAAATATTATACTAGAAATTCTCATTCATTTTGGGTTGCTTGGAGTCGAGAAATTTAAACAGAGAAGCCAAGTACACACCTAACCCCCTCACACACACAAGCACACATGCACACACACATACACACACACACACAAAAAAAAAAAGCCTTAATAGTTTCCTCAGCATGTTTCTGAGGTGTAGAGTTGTGTTTGGAAAGCCTGATTCTTGGAACAGGAAACTGTATAAGACACCACATTACCTTAGAATAAACATTTGCCCTTGCTAAAATCAACAATTAGAGAATTGAGGTAAACATATGCCAAGATTGTCCCACAGGACTGTTGTGAGAAACACATGAGGAAAAATCCATTTGTACAAGCCACATAACTACATAAATGCCATTAGGACTTATTTCAAACTTTGATATTCATCAGGTCAAGGTTTTTTTTTTTTTTTTAGGACACAAACTTAATCTTTCTGGGAAAAATGGTGAGATACATTAATATATAGATAGTTTTATTTTGTAATATTTGTGTCATTATTTCCCTTCATTAAGGGAAAAATGTGTCTTCTTTAAATACTGTCTTCATTCCCTTTTGTATAATTTAATTTCCATTCTTCTAGGGAGATAGTAGTATAAGCTCTGTAACTCGTTGTCTCAACCTCAGACTGATTTTCTTTCAACCTTGATTTATAATACTATGTGTACCATATAATTGGTACACAGGATTTTGAGAAACACTCTAATCAATTATAAGTAATGCAATAATCACTGTCATTAAGGGCATGATGATGCTTTGCAAAAATGCCTTTAAAGATAAATAAGATATGGGGTTGAAATTATGTACCTCCAGGATTCTTCTGCTTTTGCTTTGCTCTTTAGTCAAGAAAAATTTTTAAATCAGTCCCAAATACATATAGTAATTTAATTTAGTTATGTTTGACTTGTGGTTTACAGTCCACAATTTATATTTATTTATTCCTGGATAATCTCTGAACTTGTAGAGAACCACAGTGTCTTTTGTTCTGTTGTTATCCCCCTCCTACAGTGGAACAGGCTTTTGCATATAGGATCCATGAACAAAAAGATGAGAGACAGAAAATTCTAGGTATACTTATTCATATCACTGCTAGATAATCATTTTGATGTGATGCCAAATGTTATTCTTTGTATTTCCCTTTAAACATTTTCTCCCTCAAATTTTCTTTCTGTTATCCTAATCCTCTACTCAAAACCATATTTTTATTTTTCTGTTTTCAGTATGGTCACAAACACTTTACATGTACAATGACATCCATAGCCTCATAATTTTTATATGATGTAGGTTAAAGTTATAGTTTGCTTTTCTTTAGAACTATTAATAACTGAAATGTTTTACATGTTTATATGGGCAAATATATATCTCCTTATGTGCCTATGAAGTTATTTCCTATAGAAATGCCTTTGAAGTGAAATACACCTACAACATTGAAGTAAGGCCTTAGGGGTTATTTTAGCAGAAGATGCAAAGAAATTCAAAGGGAAGGCTGCATAGGACCAGAATGTCAGAAATACTTATGTGCCCTGCTGCTTGCATCGTCTTAGGGAGCTACAGAAAGACAGTATGTCTCTTTACTAGCAAATTTAACTTAGGTCAATCAGGTAAGAAAGGTGCTGTCAGCCAGGTTTCTTTGCTGTGAAATTATCATTTTGCAGTGTGTGTGTGTGTATGTGTGTGTGTTTATAATATATGCATGTCTATTTATCTATGCTCATGTATATGAACATAGGCATGCATGTCCCACAATATAAATATGGAGGTCAGAGGATAACTTTGGGTGTTGTCTCCACCTTCCACGTTTCTAAGTGTAAGGGTCTCTCAATGTTCCTGCTACATTTGCCAGGATAGCTGGCCAACCAGACTCTGGGGAATTTTCCTGGCTATACTTCACTTCTTGCCAGAGTCAGACTGGAATTACACATGTCATCACTGGAGCATTTGGCTTTACATGGGTTCTGGTGATCCAAACTCAGGTACTCATGCTCGTAAGCCAAGCACTTTATCGACTGAGCCGTCTCCCTAGCCCCATTTTACTCTTGATATATATATATATATATATATATATATATATATATATATATATATATAATACAAATTTTGAAGCTATATAAAAATCCTGTTTATGGCAGTTTAGCATTCAATTATGGGTTCTTGGTATTTCCCTTGCTGAGATTTAAATTTGTATCTTTCATATTCCATTTATTGCTCAGGATTATACTATATAGAGGGTTTGTCCCCTATTATTTATTAAATAAGTTTTTTTTTTAAACAATGAGAAAGTTCAATGAATCAAATAGGTAATAGGGGCCAAAATTGGACCTGGTATGTAAAAAATCAAAATGCGCTAGAGAGGTGGCTCAGAGGTTAATGGTGTTTTCTTGCAAGGATTGTCAGCCTGGTTTCGATTCCACATGTAAAGCCAGATGTACAAAGTGGCAAATGAATCTGGAGTGCATTAGCAGGAGCAATAGGCCATGGCATGCCCATTCTCAATCTCTCTCTCCCTCCCTCTCTCTCTCTCTCTCTCTCTCTCTCTCTATCTGTGTGTGTCTCTGCTTGCAAATTAATAAATGAAAATATTTTTTAAATCAAAATGGTGCTCAATTTTGCAGCACATATACTAAAATTGGAATGATACAGAGAATGATACATGGCCTCTGCACAAGGATGACACAAAAAATCAAAATGCTTAGAAGTAGCTGAATCTTGAACACACACACATATATTCCATATATGATGGGAGGAAAGCACATGCATATGCGTTGTGAACATATTTCAATTTGTTCTTGAAACCATGATTCCAACGGTATTTTTGAGACCCACATTTTGTTAACAGACTCTTTTATGATAAAAATTGCCATGGTATCCAGCCTGAGAAAAAATTCACTCTGGTCTAGACAATTGTCTCACATTTCTACTTTTATGGACAGTAAAATCATGAGACTATTTCCATACCCATGATAAAAAGTACATTCAAAATATTTTGTACCTGCTTGTTCCTCCCCAAAGATACTACTCCTCAAGTTATTTACTCACATATCAATAAAACTAAATGGTGTAATGTCAGCTAAATAAAAGTAATTATAAAAAGAATCATGTTTGGTTAGTTGCCTCACTTTGTGCAAAAAAAAAAAAAAAAAAAACCCTTGGGTGTGCTTATATAGACTGGCTATGAAAATCCCTTTACAGAGCAAAGGAGATGGCTCTGTAGTTAAAGACACTTGCTTGCAAATCCTGACTGCCCAGATTCAATTACCCAGTTACCCAGAACCCATGTAAAATCAGATGTAGCATCTAGAGTTTGTTTACAGGGACAAGAAGCTCCCTGAGATGCTGATTTTTTTTTCTCTCTCTCTCTCTCTGGACTCTCTCATTTTTCTTTCTCTTGGTCTCTCTTTGCAAATAAATATTTAAAATATATATTTTAAAAATACCTTTAAAAACATGACTTTAGTTTTATTTTATTTTTTTTTTACCTATAACTCCCATAATTATAGGCAACAAACCATGGTAATCTCCCCTACTTTCCCCTTTGAAACTCCACTTTTTGTCTTATTTCCTCCCCTTCTCAATCAGTCTCTCTTTTATTTTGATGTCATCATATTTTCCCCCTATTGATGGTCTTCTGTATGTAGTGTCAGGTGCTGTGAAGTCATGGATATCCATGCCATGTGTGTCTGGAAGTGTGCATTGTAAGGAATCTTACCCTTCCTTTTGTTCTCACATTCTTTCTGCTATCTCGTCTGCAATGGACCCTGAGCCTTAGAGATGTTTCAGTGCTGAGCACTCCTCTGTCACTTCTGCTCAGCACTGTGGTGCCTTCTGAGTCATCCTAAGGTAACTGCCATCTGAAAAGAAGAAGCTTGTCTAACTAAATGTGAGAGTAGCATTAATATATGGGTAGGAACCTTAAGAGAAGTGCTTACATGGCAATTTGGTGAGCACAGTATCTACATTTAGCCAGGCACCAGCAGCCATTAAACCCCTAGAGCTCATGACTTCTCCTGTCATAGGTTTTCAGCATCAGGCATGTATTCCCTCCTTTGGAGTGGGACTGCAGTACAATTAGAGAGCTGTTGGTTTCCCCCATAACAGACATGCCACTATTGCACAAATTGCTTCATTTAGCCTGCTTGGCCAAATTTCAGGCTTGAAGTATCTACTGTTATTTATCTCCACTGGTGATTCTCACTCTCCCCCTTGATTTGCATGCAGTGTAGCTTTGTCCAGCATCCTGTCAGCTGGTCTACATGGAGGATGTTTTCAATCTCACCTCCAACAGGATTTCTCAGTGACCCTGCAGCCTAAGTATGTGGAGTCTTCAGCAATAGGGTCTTACCATCAATTCCTGGTGGGAAACAAAGAGCCTCAGCAAAGGCCTCTAATGTTTTTTTTTTCTTTTCGGGCAGGGGGCATCAGGGACCTCACTGACCAACAACTCACTGGAAGGTATCTCATCCCTATCACTGACTGAAAATTTTCTAGTAACAATCTATGGCTTCTGGCTGAGCTATTGCTCAAAAGTGTGTTTCTCGACGACATATTCATATCCTCTTAGATTTTGATTTACCCCTCCCACCTTTCCTTTATTCAATCTCTTCCCCTGACCTCACTTAGGCATTTCCATTGCTGGTAATCTATCTGTCTACTTACATATATACAATACCAGCCTTTCGTTTCTTTTTATTATTATTATTATTATTATTATTATGAATTTTTTATATTTATTTAGGAAAGTACAAAGCCAAGGAAAGGACACCCATGTGGCTTGAGAGCCCATGTGGTAGGATTGAAAGAACCATGGAGAGGACAGAAAAGAAAGTTCAAAGAGCTCCTGCCATGTGGAGAGCAGGAAGGGGTATAGAGCCCATGTGGAAAGTAAGGGCTAGGGAGGTTCCCCCCTTAGGTCATCTGGGCCCAGTAGAGGAGAAACTCACAAGAAGATGGAGGTTGAGGAGTGGTCAGGCAGCCCAGCTCATTTTCATAATTAGAGGTATACTAAGGTATGATTGAGAAATAAAACTATATATACACACTTAAGGTATACAATATGGTGGACGGATTTATGCACACATTTTGGTTTGATTACCACAATCAAACCAAATAACATCAATTATTTTGTACAGTTGCAGTTTTTTGGTAACAAAAATTTATATCTACTCTCAGAAAAATTCAAACAAAATACATTATTATTAATTGTAGTCACCATTAGATTTCTAGAACTTCTTCATCTTATAATTGAGAGTTTGTGTTCTTTGACTAACATTAGCCACTTTCCCCCACAATTAAGCCATTACCCTGCTCATTTCTAAGTTTTTTTTTTTAATTGCATGAGGCCATGTAATATGCACTTTCCTTTTATTTATTTGAGGGAAAGAGGGAGAGGGGGAGAGAGAGAGAGAGATTGAGATTGAGAGAATGGGCATGCCAGGACCTGTAGCCACTGTAAACAAATTCCAGAGGCAGACTTCCGGCCAAGATGGCGACCGCCTAGCTGCGCTGCAAATCCCGGGGAAAGAAAGGCAAGATATTAAGGGTATATAGTGGCTTTTAGGGGAGAGAAATCTGGGAGGGCACAGAGGTGGGGAAACAGGGAATTGCTGGTCCCCTTTCGGGCGGGTAGGCACCCCTCGCCCCAAATAACCGCCGTGTTCAAAGCTCCACCCCTGCCGCTGCTGCTGCTCCGGAGCCCGCACGGCGCGCGCCGATTGTTCCCTCCGCGCGGAAGCTTAGACTGCTCCGCACCCTTGTCCACTCGCCCACCTACTGAGTGTGCCCAGTCCCACAAGCTCAGACGGTATCTCTCGCTTGCGTCAGCTCAGGTACGACCCCCTACCTGCCTGCCGCACCGGCGGGCCGCCATTGTCCGGTGGCAGGGGAGCGCAGACTGCTTCCGGTTCCCAGCGTTCCCAGCCAAAGTCTGGGCGGCTTCAGTGCTTGGTGCCTCAGTGCCACTCCTAGCTCGAACGCAGGCAAATGTGGCACATTACCGCTTGAGAACTCAAGCAATTTTGGCGCCCCTGCCAGGTAGTAGATAGGCGGCTTTGGCAAGTGAGATTATTCCCTGCGTGCGGAAGCTTAGACTGCTCCGCACTCTCGCCACTCGCCCTCTGTCTGCCGCACGGCTGTCCACAATTGTCCTGTGGCGGGGGAGCGCAGACTACTTCCGGTTCCCAGCGTGCCCAGCCAAAGTCTGGGCGGCTTCAGTGCTTGGTGCCTCAGTGCCACTCCTAGCTCGAACGCAGGCAGCTGGGGCACAATACCACTTGAGAACTCAACTAACCTTGGCGCCCCTGCCAGGTAGTAGATAGGCGGCTTTGGCAAGTGAGATTATTCCCTGCATGCAGAAGCTTAGACTGCTCCGCATTCTCGTCCACTCGCCCTCTGTCTGCCGCGCGGCTGTCCAAAATTGTCCTGTGGCGGGGGAGCGCAGACTGCTTCCGGTTCCCAGCGTGCCCAGCCAGAGTTCGGGCGGCATCAGTGCTTGGTGCCTCAGTGCCACTCCTAGTTCGAACGTAGGGAGCCTTGGCACATTACCGCTTGAGAACTCAGGCAACTTCGGCGCCCCTGCCAGGCAGTAGATAGGCGGCTTTGGCAAGTGACAGCCAAAGCCCAGGCTTCTTGGCAACGCCCCCAGGCTGCATAAGATTCCCATTGTTCTTGAGCCCAGGCTGATACACCCACTTATCTGCCCATACACTGTCATGGGCAGAACACAGCGCAAAAGAAATAACATGAATAATCAAACGCAAGAAAATCCAATTAGATCACCCAGTCCCACAATGAATACTTCCAACCAAAACATAGAAGAACAAATAGGACCAGAACACCACATTGAAGCTATGAGCAATGCAACTCTAACCAACCTATTGGTAGAACTTGCAGGAAAGCAACAAAGGGCAGACAATCGTGTGGATGCTGCCATTACTAAACTAGAACTAATAGATAAGAAATTGGAAGGATTAGATAAGAAAATGGAAGGATTTCAAAGAGAGTTAAGAGATTTGAGGGAGAGTGAAAAAAAAGAAGACCTTAAAAATCAGCTGGCCATGCTAAATGAAGACATAAAGAAATGCAAGGATGAACTCCAAGAATCATCAAGAAAATCAGAAAATGATGTGAAAAGGGAGCTTGACAGAGGGATGGAAATTATACATAGAAAAATAATAGAAAATGCAAACTTAATTGAACAAGCCCAAAACTCACTAGAAGCTCTCAAGAATAGAGTCAGCCAAGTGGAGGATAGAAACTCTGATCTGGAAGACAAGATGGAAGAAACAGTTAGAGAGTTCAAAAATTTCAGTAAGTTTAAAAGCTCCTGTGAACAGAACATGAGGGAATTGTGGGATACAGTTAAACGTCCCAATATCAGGATCATTGGAATACCAGAAGGAGAAGAAATCCAGACCAAAGGCATGGAGAACTTATTTAACAAAATAATTGAAGAAAACTTCCCCAATCTCTTAAAAGAAAGGCCCATCAAGATACAAGAAGCCAATAGAACTCCAAACAGACTGGACCAAAGGAGAAACTCTCCAAGACATATTATTATTAAGACTCTAAACATTGACACCAAAGAGAAAATCCTAAAAGCAGCTAGGGAAAAACAGCACACCACCTTCAGAGGTAATCCCATCAGAATTACTTCAGACTTCTCAATGGAAACCCTGAAAGCTAGAAGAGCCTGGAATGAAACACTCCAAAGTCTAAGAACCTATGGCTTCCAACCCAAACTACTCTACCCAGCAAAAGTATCCCTCATAATAGATGGTGAACGAAAAACTTTCCATGACAGAACTCAGCTTTACAATTATATGAACACAAAACCAAACCTACAGAGAGTATTTCAGGAAATCCTACACAGAGAAGAAAAAAATAATCAAACACAATTGCCTACAAGAAGCAGATCACAACAACCAAACTCAGAGTAGGCACAAAAAACTTCAATGTCCATGAAAACTCCAACCCACATTTACCATCACAATATGGCAGGTATCAAATCAAATCTCACAGTCATTACTCTAAATATTAATGGCCTTAATTCACCCAACAAGAGACACAAGCTAACAGGATGGATCAAAAAATTAGACCCCTCAATCTGTTGCCTTCAAGAAACCCACCTCACCATTAAAGACAGACATCTCCTCAGGGTGAAAGGGTGGAAAACAGTATTCCAAGCAAACGGGAATAAGAAACAAGCAGGTGTAGCTATATTAATATCGGATAAAATAGACTTCAAACCAAATATAATCAAAAAAGACAAAGAAGGCCACTTCCTACTTATCAAGGGAACGATCCATCAAGAGGATATCACAATCATAAATCTGTATGCACCAAACACAGGGGCACCACAGTTCATAAAACAAAACCTACTTGACAATAAAACAGAAATAACCACAAACACCATCATAGCTGGGGACTTCAATACACCATTATCAGTAATAGACAGATCATCCAAACAGAAACTCAACAGGGAAGTAAGAGAGCTCAACAAAACCATAGATCACTTAGACCTAACGGACATCTACAGAACATTCCATCCCAAATCCACAGATTACACATTCTTCTCAGCAGTCCATGGAACATTCTCTAAAATAGACCATATATTGGGTCACAAAGACTGCCTCCACATATTTAGGAAGATTGACATAATTCCCTGCATGATATCAGATCACAATGCTATATTGCTAGAAATCAACAATAAAAGACCCACCAAGAATCCCAAAGGCATCTGGAAACTGAACAGCACACTTTTAAACAATAAATGGATAGTGGATGAAATTGCAAAATTTCTGGAATTGAACGACAATGAGAACACATCGTATCAAAACTTATGGGACACAATGAAGGCGGTCCTCAGGGGAAAATTCATATCACTCAATGCCTTCATAAAAAAGACAGAAAGGTCCCAAATCAATAACCTAACCATCCACCTAAAGGCACTGGAAAAACAAGAAAAATCCAACCCAAACAGCTCCAGAAGGAAAGAAATAATTAAAATCAGAGCAGAAATCAATGAATTGGAAACCAAGGAAACAATTAAGAAAATTGACAAAACAAAGAGCTGGTTCTTTGAAAAAATAAACAAGATTGACAAACCCCTGGCCAATCTGATCCAGCAAAAAAAGGTAAAGCTTCAAATTAACAAAATTCAAAATGAAAAAGGAGAGATCACAACAGACATAAGTGAAATTGGGAGAATCATCAGGACTTATTTCAAAAACCTCTACTCCACAAAACTGGATAATGTGGAAGAGATGGATAAATTCTTGGACACATACCATCTACCAAAGCTAAACACAGAGCAGATTAATCACCTCAATCAACCCATCACACTCATGGAGATTGAAAAAGTAATAAAAAACCTCCCCAAAAAGAAGAGCCCAGGACCAGATGGCTTCTCAGCTGAATTCTATCAAACCTTCATGGAAGAACTCAAACCAATCTTCCTCAAACTGTGCCACACAATTGATGAACAGGGAAAGCTACCCAACTCCTTTTATGAAGCAAGCATCACCCTAATTCCAAAACCAGGCAGAGATGCCACAAGAAAAGAAAACTACCGGCCTATTTCCCTGATGAATTTAGATGCAAAGATCCTAAACAAAATCCTTGCAAACCGAATCCAACAACACATCAAAAGCATTATCCACCTTGACCAAGTGGGATTCATTCCAGGAACACAGGGGTGGTTCAACATACGGAAATCTGTCAATGTAATACACCACATAAACAAGGATAAACATAAAAACCACATGATCATTTCGATAGATGCAGAAAAGGCCTTTGACAAGATTCAACACCACTTCATGTTCAAAACATTGGAGAGAGTTGGCATGGTTGGTTCATATCTTAACCTAATAAAGGCAATATACGAAGCTCCGAAGGCCCAAATAATACTTAATGGAGAGAGACTGGAGGAATTCCCATTAAGATCAGGAACAAGACAGGGTTGTCCACTCTCACCTCTGCTTTTCAATATAGTTCTGGAAGTCCTAGCTCAAGCAATAAGACAGGAGAAGGAAATAAAAGGGATACAATTTGGAAAGGAGGAAGTTAAGTTAGCTTTATTCGCTGATGACATGATTATATATGTAAGAGACCCGAGAGACTCCATCCCAAAACTCCTGAAGGTGATTAACTCCTATAGGAAAGTAGCAGGATACAAAATCAATGCAGAAAAATCAGTAGCCTTCCTTTATGCAAAGGACAAAGATACAGAAAAAGAAATAAGGGACATAGTCCCATTTTCAATTGCGACAAAAAAAATAAAATACCTTGGAATAACGTTAACCAAGGAAGTGAAAGATCTATACAATGAAAACATAAAAACACTCAAAAAAGAAATTGAGGCGGACTTGAGAAAATGGAAAGACCTCCCATGTTCCTGGATAGGCAGAATTAACATTGTGAAGATGACAATCCTACCAAAGGCAATTTACAGATTTAATGCAATACCAATTAAAATCCCCACAGTGTTCTTCACAGAGATAGAAAAAATGATCTCAAATTTCATATGGAAAGGCAGAAGGCCTCGCATTTCCAAACATATCCTCAGCAAAAGAAATACCTCTGGAGGCATCACCATACCTGATCTAAAGCTATATTACAAAGCCATAGTAATAAAAACAGCATGGTACTGGCATAAAAACAGGACTATAGATCAATGGAATAGACTTGAGGACCCGGACTTTGGGTCAAGCAACTATAGCTACTTGATATTTGATAAAGGCCCAAACAATATACGCTGGAAAAAAGACAGCATCTTCAACAAATGGTGCTGGACAAACTGGATAACCATATGCAGGAAACTAAAACTTGACCTACACATTTCACCATGCACTACACTCAAGTCCAAATGGATCAAAGATCTCAATATAAGACCAGAAACTCGAATACTACTGGAAGAAAATTTAGGAAGTACATTCCATGATATAGGAATGGAAAAAGACTTCCTGAACAAAACCCCAGTAGCTCATGAACTTAAACCATCACTCAACCAATGGGACCACATGAAGCTGAGGAGTTTCTTTACAGACAAGCATACAATTAGCAAAGCCAATAGATTACCCACAGAATGGGAGAAAATATTTGTGGGTTATCCAACTGATAGAGGACTAATCTCTAGAATTTACAAAGAACTCAAAAATCTAAACAGTAAGAAGTCAAACACCCCACTCACAAGATGGGGCAAAGAGCTGAACAGGCAGTTCACAGAGGAAGAAATAGAAATGGCAAACATACACATAAGAAAATGTTCAGCATCCCTAATCATCAGAGAAATGCAAATTAAAACAACTATGAGATTCCACCTTACCCCAATAAGGATAGCAAGCATCAAAAAATCAAATAAAAACAAATGCTGGCGAGGATGTGGAGAAGTAGGAACACTCATCCACTGTTGGTGGGATTGTAGGATGGTACAACCACTTTGGAAAGCAATATGGAGACTTCTGAAAAAGCTGAGTATAGAGATACCAAGAGACCCAGTTATTCCCTTACTGGGCATCTACCCTAAAACCTTCAAACCACAGACTAAAGAGATTTGCTCAACCATGTTTATAGCGGCTCAATTTGTAATAGCTAAGAGCTGGAATCAACCCAGATGTCCATCACTAGAAGAATGGATAACTAAGATGTGGTATATCTACACAATGGAATTCTATACAGCAGTAAGAAAAACTGACACAATGAAATTTGAGGAAAAATGGTTGAACCTGGAACAGATCATTCTCAGTGAACTCACCCAATCACAGAAAAAAAATCGCCACATAGTCTCACTCATCTACAGCACCTAACCTGAATCTACCGAAGATACCTTACATACCCAGCAAGCATCTCCTAGATTAGACACTAGGATGGAAGGGGAGGGAGGGGAGGGCATCAAAGGGGTGGGAAACACAAATCTAGACCCAAATGGCAATGGTACCATAATCTTCTACTTACTAAAAGATAGACCAAATGGCTGATCCTTCACCAGGCCCTTACAGGAAACACCTGAACCACAAGACACTGGAGAGGGTAAGATTAAGACTAACCTTAATCTCCTACATCTTCCCTCCCTCACTTCCCCTCTCCCTGTCTCTCTCTCTCTTATCTCTAACTCTTGTATATTAGTTATCTTTTTCCTCATTTTCTTAGTGGGCGCTGACCTGTAACTCCCAGAACCAGCATGGGGCTATCATCCACAATGAGCTTTTGATCAGTGAGACCTACAAGGTTTCCTAAAAGACAGACAGATTTCTATCAGAGTACTTGATGACCCACCAAAGGTTAGTGGTAAGACCCTACTGCTGAAGATACCTTATGTGATTGACATGCAAATTAGAATGGCATGGCTGGAAGTTGGATGAGAGTCAGTCCCCAGACAGTCAGCGCGTCTAGTGCCAGAAGGTGCTACATGGGCGACTGGGGGAAATTGACCAATATCTATCGAAGCAACGCAGGGTCTAACCTACTTAGCAGCAAATAACTTATTGTGATGCCCACACAAGTGCAGTGGTGGCACACAGCCATGGTGGGGAACCAACTGCTCTCAATTTGGCTAACTGATCCCCTCACTGGTATGGGACCCATAGCTGGAGCTGGGAAACAAGTCAGAATCATATCCAAACATAAGCCCACTCTCCAGTATCAAGCTACTATCAATTGTGGGCTACAAGAGGGCCTACACCTATTAAATTCTCTATAAAAAAAAAAAAAGTAAGGGTTATCTCATTTGTCCTGGTGCTAACTTACTCTCCGTTGGAGAATCTGCTTCTCTTTTTCAGATAGATGTAGACCCTAAGGAGAGAGCCACCCCATCATACCTCAAAAGGGCCCCGGCTGAAACTAAGAAAACTTGGAGAAACAAGCAAGGGGGCTGTTTTCCTGATGAACCGGACACCAGCACAAGGGGGAAGGAGATCAGCATAGAGAAAAATCAACTCCTACCAAATCAGAGAGCCAGAGCCTCAGAGGCCCTCAACACCTCATCACTGAAGCAGACCAAAAATGAACCCAACATGGCTCAGGGAAATTTTGCGGAAGAGGGGGCGGAAAGAATGTCAGAGTCACATGTTGGGTCATGATATGCAGATACATTTAGCTTAGCCATAACTGTGGGCTAACTCCACCCGTATACCTCAACAAGGAGGGGCCAAGGGGAGGGGGTAGGTCACGGATGAGCCTAATAATGGTACCAAACTGACTGTATTTGCTGAATACAGAACTGACTAATAAAAAAAAAAACCTAATACTTTGTATGCTAACTAAAAATAATAAATAAATTTTAATTATTTTAAAAGAGGAAAAAAAAAAATTCCAGAGGCAAGTGCCACTTTGTACATCTGGCTTATGTGGGTCCTGGGGAATCAAACCTGGGTACTTTGGCTTTGCAGGCCAAGCCTATATATATATATATATATATATATATATATATTTGTGTGTATATATATATATACATATATATATATATATATATATATGCAACTTTCAGAGGACACAAGAGTTTTTCCCAAATGTTAGCTATTTTGAAGAATTCTGCAATATAATAAGAGTGTAGATATTTCTTCAAGATAGTGATTTGATTCCCTTTTGATATATACCCAGAAGTGAGATTTCTGGATCATGTGTTAGTTCTACCTTTATTTTTTAACATTAAAAATATTTTTATTTCTTTATTTATTTGAGAGAGAAAAATAAAGAGGCAGATAGAGAGAGGGAAAGAAAGAATAGGAACACCAGGGTCTTCAACACAGCAAATGAACATCCGACATATTCACCACCACGTGCATCCAGCTTTCTGTGGGTATAGGGCAATCGAACCTAGGTCCTTTGGCTTTGCTGACAAGCGCCTTAACTGCTAAGCCATGTCCCCAGACCTGATTTTTTTTTATCTTCCCTGTTTAAAACAGGAATAAAGAAGGGAAGGAGCTCAGGGAAATGAAACCCCATGGTACCATCCCCTCCACTCTGTTTACTTGTGTTCTATTCACAGAGTATTGGGCTATGTTGGATATTATCAATAATACAGTGAAATGGGGGAAAGGAAACCTTCATGTAGTATGTCCTCAACAGAAGCTTGATGGATCAAATGGTAGCTATTCTTTAGTTTTATTTTATTTTGCATAAGTTTTTGGAATGTGTGTATTTATATATGGGCGAGTTCATATGCATGCATGCAGTTGTACATGTGCCATAATATGGTTATGTAGGTCAGAAGACAAATTTTCATTCTGTTTTGTCTTCTTCATGTGTGAGGCAGAATCTCTGAATGTCGTTCACAACTTCCAGGAAATTCTTCTATCTCCTCCTCTCTTCTCACTGTAGGCACACTGGGATTTCAGAAGGCAAACTATAGCTCTGGGGATTTTATGCTGAGGTCTAAGTATCTAAACTCATGTACTCAGAGTTGTGTGGCAAGCATTGTATCCACTGAGCCATCTCCCCAGCATCTACTTTGAACTTTTCTGAGCAACTTCTGTATTGTATTTCATAATATCAGTATTACTTTCCATTCCCACCAACACTGTATGGGAGTTCCTTTTCCTCTCGGACTTTCAATTTACTTATAGGATATCCTCAAAGACTAAACATAGGTAGAGAGCATGATAGTGGTTGCTAGTGGTTAGGTATGGTAAGGTAATAGTGTTCTTGCCTTCCAACTTGTTTGATACTGAATTCTTCCTGTTCTGTGGCTTCAGACACTAGGCTGTATGGCCCACAATATTTGGATTCTCGTGATCCTGAGTTCCATTGCCATAGATACACTGGAATTACAGAGGCATGTGTTATTTTCTTAAAGCAAATATGTTTTTAAATATTTTTGTTATTTATTTATTTATTTATTTGAGAGCAACAGACAGAGAGTGAAAGAGGCAGCGAGAGAGAGACAGAGAGAGAGACACACACAGAGAGAGAGAGAGAGAGAGAGAGAAGAGAGAGAGAGAGAGAAGAGAGAGAGAGGGAGGGAGAGAATGGGAGCTCCAGGGCCTTCAGCCACTGCAAACGCACTTCACATGCATGTGCTCCCTTGTGCATCTGGCTCACGTGGGTCCTGGGGAATCGAGTCTCAAACAGGGGACCTTAGGCTTCACAGGCAAGCACTTAACTGCTGATCCAACTCTCCAGCCCACATGTGGTTTTTTTAACAAGCATTTTGGAGGTTCTGAAGATTTGAACTTGAACTCCAGTCATCAGTTTTGCATAGCAAGCACTTGTAAGCATTCAGTGATCTTCCCAGGTCTGTATAATCCTTTGTTCATTAAACATCATTTTATTATATATTTCCATGTTTGGTTTTGCTTACTTTTAAACACTACCATAGTACTTCTCCATGTACTACCTAATTTCCTGGTTTCTTTCTTTCTTTCTTCCTTTCTCTCTCTCATGCTTTCTTAGTCTTTTTTCAACACTCTTGGTAACCCATAGGTGAGCCAGTGAGGCATGAAGTTATACCTATCATCCTACCAGGCTAGTAAGTTGAGACATGAAAGAACATGGGTGCCAGTGGGCTTCAAAGCAGGACAAAGAGGTTTAGGTTGGGGACTTTTGAATAGACTTAATTGACCTTGAGAACTCTGAACTTTACTTCTTGTCATCTTTTCCCCTGCAGCTTATCATGCTCTTAAATAGAAAGGAAGTCACCTATTCTGGGGATACAAACTTTTAAGTGAGAGGGATCATTTTCCATTGTGTCCTATTACAGAGATGGTTACTGTGGAGTAGAGGTTAGAGAACCTCAGTGTTGGTTCATGACTCCCACAGTGTGTCAAACAAGATCTATCATGTTGCTTTGCCACAGCACAGGCTAGGATACCTATCCAATGAGTTTTGTGATTCCTTTGACTCTGCCCCCAATTACCTTGGGGATGTTTGGATTTAAGACACTGGCATTACTTGGACGAGGCTTTATATGGGTTCTGGGGATCCAAAAATCTAGTCATTAGTCTTGTATACCAGGCACTTTCAATGACTGATCCATCTGCCAAGCCCCTTATTCTATTTATTAAAAAGTATTTTATGGTGCTGAAGAGATAGCTCAGCAATTAAGGCACTTGCCTACAAAGCCTTACACCCTGGGTTTGATTCCCCATTACCCATGCAAAGCCAGATGCACAAAGTGGCTTATATGGCTAGAGTACATTTGCATTGGCTAGAGTCCCTGGAGTACCCATTCTCTCTCTTTTCCTATCGCTCTCTGATTGCAAACAAATAAATGAAAATTGAAAAAAAAAATAAATAGGAGGACCTTAAAAGATCAAACACATAAAAGCATTTTATTTTATATTTCCCTGCTTCCTTTTTTTGCTTTTAAACATATCTTAGAGTACTTCTCTATATATTATGGAATTTCCATTTCCTCTTCCTCCCCCTCTCTTATTTCAGGGGCTAAGAGAATTATGATTTAAAAAGGATAAATTGATGTATTGTACTTTGGGAATGACACATCATAGTTTTCCATAACTAAGGTTTATTTTATTTATTTATTTTATTTTTTTTTAATTTTTTTGTTTGTTTATTTATTTATTTGACAGCGACAGAGAGAAGGAGGCAGAGAGAGAGAGAGAGAGAGAGAGAGAGAATGGGCATGCCAGAGCTTCCAGCCTCTGTAAACGAACTCCAGATGCATGCGCCCCCTTGTGCATCTGGCTAACGTGGGTCCTGGGAAACTGAGCCTCGAACCGGGGTCCTTAGGCTTCACAGGCAAGCGCTTAACCGCTAAGCCACCTCTCCAGCCCAACTAAGGTTTATTATAGTGAACAGTAAGCTACTTTCAAAGGAAACCTTATATTATTTTCACAAATTAATATAGACAGGTCTCAGTTTTCTTCTCTTTTGGCACACCAAACACTTAATTCAAGGTTCTGAGAAGTTTATCTTCCAGTACTCAGAAATTGTCTCTACATCACATTAGACATAAGTGATATTTTACACAGAGCAGGTTCCCTTTTGAAACTGAGTCTATAATTTGTGCTACCAGTGAGAGTAGCACAGGTAGCCATGATATTAGGGAACTGAGATATTGTTAAATTAAAAAGCAGACCTTACTCAATCTTGGAGCTTCCAATGAGATAATATTCAATAGATATCTGATGGAGCCTGTTCAACAGTTTCTGAGCCTCAGACTGTCTTCTTGCCCATAGTGAGCCATTCTTCCAGACACTGAGGAAAACTTCAAGGCCAAGAACATAATGAATCACCATGCATATCTAACAGTGTAAGAAGATGCTGGGACTGATAGCACTAATTCCAGAGGGGAACAAACACCACAGAAATGGAAGAAAATGGCATTAATAGCTTGAAGAATCACTTAGAGGATTTCCTCAATTTGCTTGAGAGGATATGCAATTAGTTTCATCTTCTGTGAAGTCACAATGCCCCAAGCAAGGGGAGCCCTTGACCAGCCTCAGGTGCATCTTAACTATCCTGTGGACAGGCTCATGTTCTCAGGGAAATCAAAACAGAATGAGCTATAGAAAATTTCTTCATTTTGTCTAGATCCAAGTCTTTGAGACCTAGACTACATTTACTTTATTTTTATTCTATTCATTTGAGACAGAGAGAGAGAAAGAGACAGATAAAGAGAGGGAGAGAATGGGAGCACCATAGCTTCTAGCCACAGAAAACTCCAGACACAAGCACCACCTTGTGCACCTGGCTTTACATGGCCATGGGCTAGTCAAACTCTGGTCCTTAGGCTTGGTAGGCAAGTGCATTAACCATTGAACAACCTCTCCAGTCCATAGACTACATTTACACTCTAAGGAAAAACATTTTGTTTCTCAATACATGCTCATAAACTCCCACAAATGACATAATTTGCAAAGATGAATCCTAGAAGGTGCTACAATGTCTACAAGAGTTCAGGGTTATATTTCATTTTGAGGAAATATTATAGTTTTCGACCTCTGCCAGCCATATATATATATATATATATATATATATATATATACATACATATATATATGTACTATACATATGTATATATGTGTATATATATATATGTATATATATATATATATATATATATATATATATATATATAGTAGTGTTTTTGACAAGGAAGTGAAGAACAGTAGTCCTCTAAGGCCACAAGTATATGATACTACATCAAGTGCTATTGCTCTGTAATGGTTTGGGGATTCAAGAAAAGTCCTTTAACTCCAAACCATGAGATCATATCTATTTTAAACCAAGAATTGGAATAAAAAAACTGGGAAGGATAGTTGGTAAATGATTACATTTAGTCAGAGAAGTCAAGGGAATGAGAGAGAGAGAGAGAGAGAGAGAGAGAGAGAGAGAGTCAGGAACCAAGGAAAGGGCATGGATACACCCATGTGGTCTGAGAACACATGTGGGAGTTCAACAATGGTCTGGAAAGAAAGTGAAAAGGGATTTTTCTAAAATGGCTTCTTGCACTTTCAAAAATATGAAAAGGCCATAAAAATAGTTAGAAGGGAATATTCTTTCCCATTCTGTCAGCCTGCCTTCCAGAGTGGGAAGGCCATGGTCTTACCAGGACTGAGACCCCTGAGACTCAGGGGTTGAGAGATGAACAGCCAAGGATCCAAAAAAGGATTAGACTTGGTGGCCCTTTGTTACTATTTATTTGGAGTCAGGGGCAGCAAAGGTTAGCGCACCTGGGTACAGCAGAAGGACAGATTGGCTTGGGCTCAGAAGAGGGGTCCATACACACACCTGGGTAAGGTGCCCAAGAGAGAATTCTGATTGGATGAGTCTAAGGCAGATTCTGAATTTCAGTTCTGCTACTGCAGCAGGGTGATTGTGTGATGTAAAATTTCTCTTGTGAGCCTTTTCCTTATCTTCTTACCTAATAATAAAGCTTTCTAACTAGCTCCATTCCATGTAATGTGGTTCTTTCTGACACTAAAGCTGAAACTTAACTACAGAGAATGATTTGAAAAAGAGTTCTGTTTGGATAGACATGACAACTTTGGTTATTTAAGATAGTCAGTGCTTAGTCCCATTGTGGCGCTGATTCTGGTGTGCAGAAGGTAGGAATGGGTAAGAAAACAATCTTGTAGTTTCATTATATTTCTTACTATATGAACTAACATTTTGGCTATAATAAAGTATTCATGCTACAGACTGATCACATTTAAATTCAAAAGTCATCTATTGAGACATTCTTGAGTATCTGGCACTGGAATAGCTTTGAGGAAAAAAAAACTACAAATGAATTAGGAAGCAATTGGTTATCATTATAAAATAAACAGTTTTCTGTATGAGATAACCTGTTGAGAGGGTGGGAAATATAAATTGTAGAACTGGCAAAACATGTTCAAACCATATATCAAAGGAACACTACCTAGAACACTAGAAGAAAATTTATCTCTATGAAATCATCCGAATGACTAAATTTAAAAGGAGACAATAAATGTTGGGAATATATAGAGACTGGAACACACATACATAATCCATCTATTTTGTCAAAATTAAGATGATATAGCCATTTTAGAAAGTACATTTGCATTTTTATAAAATCTAGATATACCATAAAGTAAACTAGCAATTACACTCATGGAAATTCATTTCTAATGCAAATTTACATGCACATAGAAACTTGAGCATGAGTACATGCCTATAATCCTAGCACCCAGACAGAGTTGGGAGGTTTGTACCAAAGTCAAGGCTAGCCACAGCTACATAGCAAGACTCTGTCTCAAAAATAAAGCAGACAAAATTAACATGAAAGTTCATAATTGGTTGTTTGACCACCACAACTATATGATAAGTCCCTATTGTTGAAGATACTACTTGTTCTGATCACAAGACAAAGAGAAAGCAAAATAGGTTTGAGCTAGAGGGTCCCTTGTTGTAAGGTAGCCCTCATAGTACTAGGCAATGCTTTGAGGTTGCTGGGGTAGAACTGTCATCAACACTCTTGCCCAGCTGCAAATATTTCAAACCCTATGTGCAATAGCACTAACAGGACAGGTAGAATGTGTTCACTGGCATAATAGTCGCAAGCCTGTTACAGAGGTAAACAATCACTCTCTGGATTTGGAGGCCCACTCACAAGGATGGAATCCTTGTCTGGAACTGTAAACCCAGTGGAAAGCTCATGAGTAGAGATGTCATGAGACCTTGTGGGAAAGCATTTTAAATAACTAGGTTTACACCCAAAGATTATTACTACTGTTAGCTTTGGTTAAAGAAGCCATGATAAGTATGGATCCATTACTTGGTTTCTGCAATGTGAATGCTCTGTTGAATGCTCAGCTATAAAAGGAACATCTACTTTACCCTCTTAAAGGCTCAGAGAACATTGCAGAAGAGGGAAAGATGTAAGAGCCAGAAGGGGGGATCAGAGCTTACAAGGTCCCACCCTTCCCTGGGATATATACACAGCTAATGGTTGCTAGAAAGAAAGAGTTCCTCAGTGGTATTGCCACTTGAATATGCCCATGTTCGTTCAGACAAACTCTCATTCATGCTCCTGTAGGCATCTTTAATATAACTACTGTCATCTGAGAAAATGCATGAAAGCAATAGGGAAACTATTTGGGAAGAGGAATGGTATCAGCAACAGTGGGGAGGATAAAAGAGAGTAAATAGGAAAAGCATCCTAAACACATAATATACATTTAAAAATATGTTGTAATGAAGTCTATTATGTATAGATAATACATACTAAAATAAAATTAAAGGAAATTAGCAGCTCTGTAACTGTCAAAAATGGAAAATAAATGAATGAATAAACATGTTCTAGTACATAAATGCTATTTAATTTTACTCAATAATAAAATAACTACAAGAACATAGAAGACTCTCAAGAATTATCCAAAATATTACTTGCATCGTGTTTGTATTTTACAGCATTCAGAGCAACTTCCATTATTCTTTTTTTATTTTTTTACATTTTTATTTAGTTATTTGAGAGCAACAGACAGAGAAAGAAAGAGGCAGATAGAGAGAGAGAGAATGGGCAGGCCAGGGCCTCCAGCCACTGCAAATGAACTCCAGATACGTGCGTCCCCTTGTGCATCTGGCTTACGTGGGTCCTGGGGAATCGAGCCTCGAACTGGGGACCTTAACCTTCACAGGCAAGCGCTTAACCACTAAGCCAGCTCTCCAGCCCATCCATTATTCTTAATAGAACTAGAAAACTCATTTGTAAACTTCACATGGAAGCAGAGAAGACCCTATACAGCAAATACAATCCTGAACAGAAAATGAAATTCGAGATACATCACAACACCCGATTTCAAAATATATTTTTAAACCTACGGTTAGAAAAAATAGCATAATACTGACATTAAAACAGCCGCATTGAATTATATCAATTATATCAAAATAAAAAAAAATTCTGCATATAAAAAGAAACAATCTGGAGAGAGAATTGACAATGCACAGAATATAATAAACTTTTGTTAACTATTAAACTGACAGAAGATTCCTAATCAGAACATATTAAGAACACAAAGATTTAATGAAAGAAGAAGTAATACAATCAATATATGGACTAAATGATCAGGACAAAAACTTCTCAAATGAAGTAAAAACAGCCAGGGGGAAAAAATCACAGTATTTTACCCATCAAGGAAATGCAAATAAAGACTGCACTGAGGCAAAAGAGGAGGTAGATCAGTTGATAAAGTGGTAGTTCTTACAATTAAATGAAAAGATAAATACATTTGATCAACAGGTACATAAAAGTTTTAGAAAACAAAGAGATAAAACTCTATGAAGTTTGATTTTACTTTTAAAAGGAAAGGGAGACTTGATAAGCAACATCAGCGTTCAGAAGTATAGGAGAAATTAATGCTGTAAGATATTAAGATCAAATGAATACCAAAACAATGCAATAAAATGAGTATCATTCCATGAGTTACTATGGAAGTTGACTTAGGATGACAAACTGTAGGTAAAAGATAAACTTGTAAAGTAGCCCATCGGAAAGAAAATCATAGGTAAAAGAGCATTGTTTCTTCCACCACAAGGAGACTAGACATACTAAGCTTTTTTAAAAGAAGCTAATTTCACTTGTATGAAATATAGAAAATGCAGAAAATTCCTGAAGTAAGCCATGAGCTTTGCCGAGACACAGATACATAAAAACACAAAAATATGCTCAAAAATCTCACTTCTACACATGAAGCAAATCTTGTAAGTAAAATATTATCATGTCATAGTCAACGCTCATGATAATAATGGCATCAGGATAGAATATTTGATTGGAGGATTTCAAGAAAAATACTATCTCAGAATATTGTCCAAAAAGTTAATTCACTGAATTTTTTTGAAAAATTTGAAAAAAATACAGTTGAATTGATGTGAGTATAATTCTGAATGCTATACAACTATTCATGATAAAAATTTATTTCTAAGTTTAATTTTCACAAACATAACATCCAGATGCCTACAACAAATATAGGTAGACATGCAAACTTGTAGAATAATTTACATTAAATTCAACAATTTAAAAATACACATTGAATACACATGTAAAAATAGAAGAGTTCTAAAACTTTAGAAATCAATATTATTAATAAAATAAGTTTAAAAATCTAACATTACTACTAATAAACAATATTGTCCAAATTGCAGCCAAACAAAAATAAGTGGATCCTTTTTCTCAAAGTAGAGTATGGAACAAGATATTATGTCCAAGGAATATGATCAACTATGTAAACTTTCTGAGTCAGCCAACTGACAGTTAAAACTAGAGACAGAACTGAACCATGATCAAATTCAAGATCAACACAAGAGAAAGAACAACTATGCTATAAAACAAAATAATACTTACAATAGTATATAATATCAGAACTTATGAACAAGTGTAGGGTGAGATTGAAAGGAAAGCAATGAGGTTTCAAACAGGAGTATTTGGATGGGTTTAAATGATCTTGACCTTGAGAGGTCTGAAATTTAAACCAGGTCAACTCCCCCCCCCGCCCCCCTCCCCACAGCCTCTCTCTTCAATGTAAAGTACCTCAGTTATTCTGGAATTACTAAAATTTTAGGTGGGAGAGGGAATTTTCCATTAGAGTGATAGTTAATGTGGGATAGAAATCAGGGGACAATTAAGGATGTTTGTTTCTGCCTTCCATGGTGTGTGAAAAAAGGTGTATCATGTCTCCCCCGCCCCAACCCAGGAAATGCTATGTGAACTGGCACACAAGTTTTGGAATTCTTCTGAGTCTGCCTCTCAATGCCGGGAGCATGCTTGGATTTCTGATGAGATCAGGCACATTCAGGGTGGTATGGCCATAGACCATGTTTGGATTTCAGACACTGGCACAATTTGGACCAGGCTTTGCATGGGTCCTGGGCATCCAGAATCTGGTCATTAACCTTGCATAGCAGGCACTTTCAATAACTGAGCCATCTTGCAAGCCAATTGTTATGTTATAGCATTAAAATTATTTAAAGTTTCCCTGCTTGTTTCATTCTAAACATCCCACAGAATACTTCTCCATATATTATCTAAGTTCATTCTCTCATTCTTCCCAGGTTGGGATCTAAGAAATCTTGAGTTCTATGTTTGAAATCAACACAAACGCACAGCAAAGAACAAAAATAAAACAACAACAAAACCTCAAAATATTTTTAGAGTAGTTCATAGTATTATCCCATATAATCAAGCGGGGTTGAAAACATTACAATGAGGGTTCAGAATGGGGACACTTGGACAGGATAAAGTGACCTTGAAAACCATCAGGTTTACCCCCAACATCTTTGGCCAGCACAGCCTAGCACTCCCCTCATGTTAAAACAAGTGGGCTATTGTGGGGATGCAAAGCTTCAGGTGGGAGGGGGCATTTCCGGAAGTGACCTTGGATGTGGGCGGAGCTTCTCCAGATCCGGAAGTAGAGGTGGGGCTGTTTTCCTGTTGCCTAGCTGCGCACATCTCTTCAGCCCGACTTGACTTGGGACTTCTTCAGGAAAGGCAGCTTCTGCTCCCTTGGCCTGGCTTCAAGGTTGGTCCCCATGAATGAGAGGTGTGAATCCCCGGTGGGTCCAGAATGTGTGTGTCCTTGAGGCCGAGTGTGAGGGACCAAGTCCCTGACCCTGGGCCCTGTTTTTCAGACCCCTGCTCATGGAAACGTCGAGGCCTTAGACCCTACGGTGAGGAAGGGAGGACGCCATGCCCACTGAGCCTAGATGCAGTGACCAGGGCGCGGGACCCACCAAGGCTGAGGCTCGCGAGGACCAGCCCCACGGCTCTCTCACCTTTGAGGACCTGCTCCTGCGCTTCTCCCCTGAGGAGTGGGGCATGATGAATGAGGATCAGAAGCGTCTGTACTGTGAAGTGATCATGTCCACCTTTGCAGACGTGCTGTCTCTGGGAATTCCACTCTCCAGAGACTCCCACCTGTCCGGGATGGAGCCACAGGGAGAATATCTGGGGCGTTTCTGGGGCGACACCACCACAGCCCAGGTTCCAATGATGGAGATTCAGCCCATCCCGGCTCTGTCGTCCTGTACAGAGAGCAGTGAGGGTGCCCCTTCTGAGCTCAGGCTTTCTGTAAGAGCACCCACTCCAACAGCTGGACCTCGTGCTCCAGGGAGCCACCTCCCTGCCATGTATGAGTCCGACGTGAAGGAATTGTTGCCCCTGGCAGTGCAGCAGGGAATGTCCATCAGGGAGAGGAGGCAATATGCATTTGATTCACATGCCCGAGAATTCTCCTTTGTTTTGCCTCACGGTGGTACAGAATCCATTAGAAGGGAAAGGGGCCAGCGCCCATTAGTGACAAGCCACACTTTCCAAGGGCCAGACCAGGCCCTCACTGGCAGTGCACTTGTCCGTCACCAGGGCACTCATAGCAATGGGGGTAGGAAGGCCTCTGACAGTTCACAGACTTTCAGGTGCGAGCACTGTGGGATGGTTTTTGTGAATAAAGGTAAATTCCTTCAGCATAGGAGACTGCACTACGAACTAAAGTGTAGGCAGTGTGGAAAAGCTTTCTACTCTCAAAACTCCCTGTTTCAGCACAAGAAATTTCACACTGGAGAAAGGCCTTATGTGTGCGCTGATTGTGGAACAAGTTTCTCCCGTAAAACTGTGCTCATTGCACACAAATGTCATATTGGAGATAATTCTCGTAGGTGTGATGAATGTGGAAGATTATTATCTTCTCAGTCTTACCTTGCAATACACAAGAGAGTTCACAGCAGAGAAAGGCCTTATGTGTGCAGTGAATGTAGGAAGACCTTTATCTCCAAGTATGACCTTGCCCACCACAAGAAAGGTCATGCTAGAGCAACACGAGTGAGTGGAAAAAATCCGTCCATGGAGACTCCAGCCTTCTCCACCAGGGAGGTCATGATGGAGTGAGTCTAGGTGAGACTAGAAAACAGGAGCAATTTACCATCACATGCTCCACTTTGTTGAGCACTTGAATGATCACACACGATAAAGGTGCCATGATTCCAGCAGTTTGATGGATCTTATATGCAGAATTTAGAACAGAAGAGCAACTGGGAAGGAGAGCTTAAGTGTGCACACATGCACACTTTCCTTGTGTAACATTATGTGACTGACTGAATAGTTATTAGTATAGCCTTTCTGGGGGTCCATTGCGAGTGGGATACCACCCAAAAAAGTAAAAAGTGAGATGCATAATTGCATGTGAAACTATTTTATCTCTCAAATTTTATTGATATACTTGCAATCTGGTTAACTGTCCATAGTTAATTGCATGATATGAAAATTTTGGATAACATGGACATAAGAATACACATGTGTTACTATTGACATGATTACTGAAATGAGCATGTTGCCAATCCCAAAGAACTTTTATATGCTTTTATCATCTCTCTCCTCCTCCCTTGTTTGTAATCCTCATCTGCATATCAAACTTACTTTCTTCTACTTACTTGGAGTTTTATAGAAATGATAAATGTCTTTACTTGTTTTTGTCTCACTTCTAGTAAGCACTGTTGTTTTGAAAAATAAACCAGCTTTGAAAAGCAATGAATCTTTACTGACTTTATAGACATTGTCTTGCAAAACAACGGCACTCCTCTAGGTGAAATTCACCACTTATGTTGTCTCCATGTTGCCCTTAAGAGTCAGGTTTTATTACAGGCCAAGGGAGAATTTCAACATCTAAAGGAACAGAGTATCTACATGGGATGGAGTTGTAAGGTTTTGACAATTTGTATCATTAAGAATTCTCAAAATTGGGCTGGAGAGATGGCTTAGCGGTTAAGCGCTTGCTCGATTCCCCAGGACCCATGTTAGCCAGATGCACAAGGAGGCGCACGCGTCTGGAGTTCATTTGCAGTGGCTGGAAGCCCTGGCGCGCCCATTCTCTCTCTATCTATCTGCCTCTTTCTCTCTCTCTCTCTCTGTCACTCTCAAATAAGTAAATAAAAATGAACCAAAAAATATTTTTAAAAAAGATTTCTGAAAATGGGGCTGGAGAGATGGCTCAGCAGTTAAGAAATCTGAAAATATTAGGGAAGATTTGAAATTTGGTGACCATTGTAGGTATGTTAGTGTATTTTCCATTGCTATAAAAAACCTTAGATAATTAACTAATTAAGATTAAAGGTTTATTTTGGGCCATGCTTATGAAGATACTGCCTATGGATTGAGTGACCCAGTTATTTCAGACCTTAAATGCAGCATTGCATCCTGGCAGAAGAACACTCTTGAATGCACCACCCACCTCATTAAAAAATGACTTGAGGAGGAGGAGACTGGGATCCTCTAATACCCTCAAGGCATACCACCAACTATCTGATGATTTTTTTTAAGAGAGAAACGGAGGGAGAGAGAGAGAATTGGGGTGCCAGGGCCTCAGCCACTGTAATCAAACTCCAGACACTCGTGCCAACTAGTGGGCATGTGCAACCTGGTGTTTACATCACCTTTGTGCATCTGGCTTACATGGGATCTGGAGATTCAAACCTTTTCAGGCAAGCTCCTTAACTGCTAAGCCATCTCTCTAGCCCTGAGGAAATATTTTTAAGGCATGGTCTCACTATGTTAGCCAAGCACGGCCCCAAACTTATGGGCTCTGTCTAACCCCTTGCTGTAGGTTGCTGAGGATCTGAGACTACCAATGTTTGACGGTCCATTAGCCAGGCTCTCCTTCTTAAAGAGCACCACCAAATAGTACCACATTTGAGACCAAGCCTTTAACACATGGGCATTTCAATGGCAAACTAGTGCATCTGGTGAAATTTGGTATTAAATGGACCAGGTGAATTGGTTCAAAATGTATATAATAAGTGCAGCTGAACATAGAGCTAAGTATATAATCCCAGCCTTAGGTGGCTCAGCCAGTAAGATTGCTGTAAGTTCATGAGACATAGTGATTTCAAGACAAATTTGGCATACATTATGCCTTAAAAAAAGGTAAACATAAAAATTATGTTGACCAGTGGCTGACATACATGGAAATGACTACTCTTCTTCAAATGAGGACTGTGGTAGTTTGAATGTATAGCCCCCAATATATTCAAAATTTTATTAAACTTTGTAATTTAGATCTACAGCCATTTGGCTGGAGGAGGTGTCACTGTTGGTGGATCCTAGGTTCCAGACCTAAAGTGTAGATGTTGATTTGGAATTTAAGGCTAAAGATATGCAAAATACCTGAGCTTTGCCTGGAATTGCTAAATGTGAAGTGTGGTGTGGCTTTTGGGTTTGGGCTTGTGACTTCTTCTCTTTCTCTGTTTGGACCTATGAAAACAGCCCACCTATTTCTGCCATTATGGAACTTCCCCTGGATCTGTAATCTTCAATAAATATCCCTTCCTCCATAACTGTGCCTGATTTGGAAGTGACCTGAGGCTGTCTGCTTACAAGTACTTATTTCAGAAAAATGATATTTACTCACCTCTAGCTTTCTGGAACGTTCAGAAGGAACACAAAGTTAGGACAAGCCAATTCAACTTATTTCTCCACTGCCTCAGTCCTTCTGGAAAAGTCTAAATTGACTTTCATTCAGCAGCCTTTACAGATCATAATACCATGGTTCCAACGTTCACTAACTAATTTTGACACTGGGAATCACCCTATATTTTTCCTCTGACCAAGACTGAACAATGCTTTCTGCTGTTACTAATCTTGGTGTTGCCTCACATATTACCATCAAATAAGCAATGAATACTCACAACTACATTCCTTCTGTTTAAATACTTTTGAAAGAGTAATTTCTTTTTAAGTCCTAACTGAAAATAAAACCTGAAAGGATGGGAGGAAGCAAGAGTGGGTATAATCCATGAGAGCTATCCATTCCTTCATCATGGGCCTGTAGAAAACAGTTTACACTGAGTAGTTGAAGAGGACTGAATTAAGATATCATTACTGAGTTGAAGAACAAATTTAGAAATTCATTAGAAATGGTTATGGACCCAGAGACTACCAATATTTAGACTCTGTTCCCAACTGTATTAAGAAGACATGAGAGTGGGCTAAAGAAACGGCTTAGTGGTTAAGGCGTTTGCCTGTGAAGCCTAAAGACCCTGGTTCAATTCCCCAGGACCCATGTAAGCCAGATTCACAAGAGGGCACATCCATCTGGAGAGCTTGTTTGTAGTGGCTGGAGGCCCTGGCACGCCCATTCTCTCTTTCTCTTTGCCTCTTCCTCTCTCTCTGTCTCTCCCAAATAAAGAAATAAAATATTTTAAAAAAAGAAGACAAGAGAGAACACAGTACTTCCATTAGGTGTTCTGACTGAAAAGGTGTCAATGAGCAGGAGTTGTGTTCACAGGTAGGACAGTAGTGTCACTGTCAAAGCAGTCTTTCAGGTAAGAGTCTCCAGGGAAAGGCAGAAGCTACCTGGGCTCTATCCATCCTTACACTTGGGTTTCCTGCCAACAACTAACCTTGGCAAAATACAATTACAAGTCAAAGCTCAAGAGAACCTTGTAATCCAGCCCATATGAATTATCCTTCAGGGTATATAACAGAGTGGGCAGAGGCTAAGACAGGATCTAGAGAGGCAGTGGGAGATTATTTCATGTCTCATTTTTTTTTATTAAGTAGAAACTTTGTATATATACATCATGTGTTGGATACCAACATGTCCCTCCTCCCTGCCCCCATTTCCACTGAGGGTGGAATCCCCAGTGGGATTGCTGGTATTCACCATATGGTTGTGGATTATGAATTGTGAGAGCAGCAGTCAGTCACTGTTGGGGGAGGGCAATGCCTCTGGATATTCCCTCCCACCCTGTGGCACTTTGAATCTTTTGGTGCCATCATCCACAAAATTCCCTGAGACATGTAGGGTGTGTTTTAAGTCTACTTTAGTGATGAACTCTTAACATCTTCTGGATTTCTGCTTTGGTATGTGATGAGTATCCTCAGAGTCTGTCTCCATCACCCTGATGCAGGTTGTCTGGCTTGCCATGGAAGTAGAATTCTTGTTCATCTCCCCAATTCCTCTGTGGCTTCACCTGGACTCCAGCTGAAATGCCAGGGGTGATTCATCTCCTGCCAGGGAGCTAGCTGTCTTCTTTTGTCTTGTTGATGTATTTTAGTTGTTTTCAATTACTGCCTTCTAAAAAAGAGATCAGCATAGTTTTAGAGAAGCAGTGCTAGTTTGGAGAGATTTTGATGGGTGTAGCCTCTCTTTTGGCTGACAACTAGAGGGTGTTTCTCATTGGACACCATAATCTAGTTCACCATAGTATTCTAACTCAGATCCCAGTTTCAGCTGGGGGTTCCTTTCCACTGAGCAGATCTCTTAGCCAATCAGAAAGCCATTGGTTACCCACCTTTGCACAGGTATGTATGTTTGCTTTTGTATAACAGTGTCCCCTTCTTGTTTACAACATTTTTCTTATTTCCCCCCAGTAGCTCATGTAGCGTAGCACTTTCCAGAAATATATGGGCAGGATGTATGGAAGCTGGATTTATTCCAGGTTCCAACCAGATCTCTAGATATTCTCATGTGGTGTCTTCACCAATAATGTCTTACCTTTTGCCTCAGGTGAGTAATCAAGTGCTTTGACAGAAGCCTGTCTTGTTTTGGGGACCTTATAGGTCTCTCAAATCAACAACTCAATACGGGTTATAACCGGTTTCTATTACTGGGAGGTAGAAGCCAGAGCCAAATGTTTTAGGGTTAGGCTTCATTCCACCCTCCCCAGGGCCTTTTGTACCAGATGATCACCCCATACTCCTACTGAGGGTTATGTCTTTTAGTCTACTATTCAGGAGGAAATTTTCTATGGTACCAATCCACTATGGATTTAGTTTTGTGTGTATCTCCCTCCAACCTCCTATTACCCTCCCCCAAACACTTCCATCAATATAATCTGTCCCTTGAGTTGACTGTCAGATACATCTGCAACTCAAGCTGTTCCAGGTTAGGAATCACACTTAAGGGAAATCATGCAACGTTTGTCTTTCTGTGCTTGTGTGAGTTCACATAGTATGATCACTTATAAGTCAGTCCATTTTCCTACAGATTTCATTGTAACATTTTACTTACTGCTGAAAAGAATGCCATTGTGTAAATGTACCAAATGTACCACATCTTCATTATCCATTCATCAAACGATGGGCATCAGGTTTGATTCCAGTTCTTAGTTAGCCATTGTGAATTGAGAAGCTATAAACATGGTTGAGCAAATGTCTCTTCAGTTAAGAGTGGAGCCCTTAGGACAGATGTGTAGTAGAGAAATGGCTGGATCAGTTGGTAGCTCTATTGTCATTTTTTCAGGAGTCTCCCTATTGATTTCCATTGGGTTGTTCAAGTTTGCACTCCTACCAGCAGTGAATGAGGGTTTCTCTTTTCACACATACTTACAAACGTTTATTGTCATTTGATTTTTTTTTTAATGATTGCAGACATCATTGGAGTAAACTGGAATTTCATTTTTGTTTTAATTTGCATTTCCCTGATGATTAAGGATGTTGAACATTTTCTTAAGTGAGTATTAGAAATTTGTATTTCTTGCATTGGGAATTCCCTAACCAGCTTTCTGCCCCATTTTTGAGAGGAAAGGTCAATTTTTTTTATTGCTTACATTTTGGAGCTCTTGGTAGATTCTAGATATTAGGCCTCTGTCAGTGGCATAACTAACAAATATTTTCTCCCTTTCTTTTGGTAGGCTGTTGGCTCTGATTATGTTATGTTTGACTGTACAAAACCTTTTTAGCTTCATGAAATCCCATTTGTTGAGTAATTGTTTAATTTCCTAGATGACCAGGGTATTGTTCATTGAAGTTTTCCCAACTCCTACATCATAGAGAGTGTCTCCTATTTTCTCTTCCAGTCATTTAAGATTTTCAGGTCTTATGTTGAGGTTTTAATCAATTTGGAGTTGGGTTTTGTGCATGGTGAGAGTAGTGGGTCTAGTTTCATTTTTCTACATGTAGTTATCCAATTTGTCCGGTACCATCTGTTGAAGATGCTATGTTTTCTCCAGTGTATATTATTGGCATCTTCATCAAAGATCAAGTAGCTATAGTTACTTGAACTAAGGGTTGGGTCTTTAATTGTATTCCATTGGTCTATATGTCTGTTTTATGCCAGCACCATGCTTTTTTGTCACAATGGCTTTGTATTATAGCTTTAGATTGGGTATGGTAGTATGTACAGAGGTATTTCTTTTACTGAGGATGTTTTTGGATATCTGGGGCCTTCTGCCATTCCATATGAATTTTGACATTATTTTTCCTATCTCTGTGATGGAAGATGCTCGATTTTTATTGGTGTTGCAGTAAATCTATATAGTGCTGTTGGTAGTATTGCCATTTTCACAATATTCTACCTATCCAGGAGCCTGGAAGGTCTTTCTATCTTCTCATATCCTCCTCAATTTCTTTCTTCATTGTTTTTATATTTCCATTATATAGTCTTTCACATCCTTGGTTAGTGTTATTCAAAGGTATTGATTTATTTGTGTGGCTATTGAAAATGGGGCAACCTCACTGATTTTTTTTCTCGGTATATTTGTCTTTTGTGTATAGGAACGCTAATGATTTTTGTATGTTGATTTTGTGTACTGCACTTGGCTGAAAGAACTAATCACTTTTAGAAGTTTTGTTTAAAATTTTTCATTTATTTATTTATTAGAGACAATGAAATGGAGGGGGGGGAGAGCACGAGCATGTTTGATGCCCTAATATGTGATACATTTTGGAGAAAATTTCATGGGCTGCTGAGAAGAATGTTCTGAAGAATTGGGGTAGAATGTTCTTTCAATGTCTGTTGATGTAGTTGAGCTATGGTGCTATTGAGCTCTATTATTTCCCTGTTGATTTTCTGCTTGGAATGATCTGCCTGTCTACCACCTTATTCTGGTAATGGTGTATTGAACTCACCTAAGATGATGGTATCGGGATTTGTCTCTGATTTGTTTCCAAGTAGGTCTTGTTTTATAAAATGTGGTGCAACTATGTTTGGTGCATATAGATTTATGATTGTGATGTCCTCTTATTGGATTGTTCCTTTAATGAGTAGAAAGTGGTCTCTTTTGTCCTTTTTGATTACTTTTGGTGTGAAGTCTATTTTCCAGATATTAATATTGCCACATTCACTTGTTTCATTTCCATTTGCTTAAAAATTCATTTTCCATCCTCTCACTTTGAGGAGGCACCTATCCTTAGTGGTGATGTGGGTTTCTTGAAGAAAGCAGATGACACGGCACATTTATCTGATCCACCCTCTTAACTTGTGTCTTTTGATAGATGGATGAGTTAAGATCATTAATATTTAATGTTATCACTGTGAGGTTTATTTTAATCCCTGCCATGTTGGAGGCTGTATGCATTTTGGTGCTTTCTTGGGCTTTGTACATTCTCAAGCCAGCTCTGGTTTTGGTTATTGCGATGTTCCTCTTGTAGGCTCTTGAGGTTGAATGTTTGACTCTTCTGTGTGGCTTATTCCCTGAAGTATTTTTTATAGGTTTGGCTTTGTGTTCATATAATCAAAGACCTGGCTTTTATCTTGGAAGGTTTTATCTTAGAGGGTATAGTAGCTGGTGTTGGAAGCCATAGTTTTTTAGACATTGAAGTGCTCCATTCCAAGCCGTTTTTGCTCTCAGGGATTCCACTGAAAAAATATGTGGTAACTGATGGGCTTGCCATTGTATGTAATTAGTTGTTTCTCTCTTGCTGCTTTACCACTCTCTCTCTTTGATTTTTTTTTTTTTTTTAGAGTTTTGACTATGGTGTGCCTTGGAGAGTTTCTTCTGTGGTTCAGCCTGTTTGGTGTTCTGTGACCTTCTTGTGTATGGATTGGTTTCTCTTTTGAGAAGGTTGAACTGTTTTCTTTAATAATTTTGTTGAATATGTCCACTATGCCTTTGACCTCAATTTCTTCCCCTTCTCGTATACCCATGATATCGATGTTTTGTCATTTCGGGGTATCACACAATCCCTCATATTCTGTTTGCATAATTATTCAAATTTTCATGTTTTTTCACTACTGATCAATTTCTTCTGTCTTGTCTTCTAGATCTTAGGTTCTGCCCTCCACATGATGAACTCCCTTAGTGTGGGTTTCTAGAGTGGTTTTTACAAGTAGTATCTGTTTTTTTCAAATATTTTATTTAATTATTTATGAGAGAGGAAGAGACAGATAGACAGAGAATGGGCATGCCGGGGCCTCTAGCCACTACATACGAACTCCAGACACATGTGTCCCCTTGTGCTTGGGGCTTATGTTGGTCCAGGGCAATCGATCCCGGGTCCTTAGGCTTCACAGCAAATGGTGTAACCACTATGCCATATCCCCAGTCCAGTGATATCTGAGTTTTGATTCCTGTTTCATTTTTCTGTAGCACATTCATCACTTCGTTGAGTTCCAATTTCATGTTGTGGTTTGATTTCCTTGATGCTTCTTGGAATTCTTGGAATTTGATCATGTTTTCATTAAGTTAATCAGCTGGTTATTGAGCGTCTCTATTTGTTGACTTACCTTCAATTCATTTATCTCTCTTTTTAATATTTGACATTTATTTATTATTTACTTATTTATTTATGAGATAGAGCGACAAAGGGGCAGAGGGAGAAAGATAAAGGTAATGGGCATGCTGGGGCCTCCAGCCACTGCAAATGAACTCCAGATACATGTGCCACCATGTGCATCTGGCTTATATGGGTACTAGGGAATTGAACCTAGGTACGTAGGCTTTGTAGGGAAGCACCTTAATCACTAAGCCATTTCTCCAGTCCTCATTTATCTCTCTTTTGAGGTTTCTCTGTCAAGTAATCACTAGGAGGGTGTGGGTCAGTGGGAAGGTTGTGGGTGCCATTGGACTCCACAGACCATGCAGGACACAGTGTGGAGTTGGCTGGTGTGGAGATGTAGGTGTGTGGAGACAGCCAGCAATCGAAGGAGGGAACCAAGGCCATAGCTATCTGCTCAGCCTGGCAGGTAAGGGGTGGATGAGGTATGTAGGACTGACAATAAACCAAGATAATTCCCTCTACTCCCCAATTTCCCCTTCAAAACTCCACTCTCCATCATATCCCCTCCCTCTCTCCATTAGTCTCTCTTTTACTTTTATGTTATTGTCTTTTTTATCCTATTATGTGGGTCTTGTGAAGGTAGTGCTAGGCACTTTGAGATCATGGATATCGAGGCCAATTTCTGTCTGGACAGTTGCATTGTAATGAGTCTTACCCTTCCTTTGGCTCTTACATTCTTTATGCCACCTCTTCCACTATGGACCCTGAGACTTGAAGGGTGTGATAGAGATGTTTCAGTGCTGGGCACTCTTCCATCACTTCTTCTCAGCACTATGTTTCCTTTTGGGTCATCCCAGTGGTCATCACCATCTGAAAAGGGAAGCTTCTCTAAACAGGAGTTAGATTAGCATTAATATATTAATATTAACATTAAATATAGAGCTTTCATGGCAGTTTGATAAGAATAATATATACATTTATCCAGACAAGAGTAGGCTTTTTGCCCCTAAGGCTCATGACCTCCCCTGCTTTTGATTAGGATTTCAGTACCAGACATGCTTTCCCTCCCATAGAGCAGGCCTTTTGTCCAATTAGAGAGCAGTTGGTTTACCGTAGAGCAGACATGCCACTATTGCACTCGTTCAGTCATTTGGCCTCTCTGGCCAAACTGGAGGCTTCCAGTGTCAACTGTTTTCACTGATGATGACTTCTGTCTCCCACAGGGTTGCATACAGTACAGCTTTTTCCAGCTTTCAGTTGGCTACTCTATGGGGATAAGGTTTTCTGCTTAGCACCAGCTTGGTTTCTCAGTGACTTTGCTTCTAAGGCATGTGAAGTCTTTAGCAATAGGGTTTTGCCATCTGTTTCTCAAGGTAAACCAAGGTCCTTGGGAATAGCCTGTAATGTTTTGGAGGCAACAGGGACCTCCCTGGCCAACAACTCACTGGAAGGTGGTATACCACCCCAGGCACTGAAAATTTTCTGGTAACAATGTACTAGGCTTCTGGATGTCCCATTATTCAAAAAGGTAGGTTTTCATATGTCTTTTTCACAATATGTTGAGTTTTGATTGGCCCTCCACCCCATCCTTCTTTTACACAATCTCTTCCCCTGGCCTCACTTAGGCCTTTACCCTCCATGTAATCTGTTCCTCTATCCCTTTAAGTCCTTCTCTATCCACCATCCCTTATAGTCTTTCTCTAACTTACTGGCCTCTGCTACCGATTTTTGGTTCCAACTCACACACAAGTCTATACATTTGTAGCTGGGATCCATATATCAGAAAGAACATGTGACATTTGGCTTTCTGGGCCTGGGTTACCACACTTAGTATAATCCTTTCCAGATCCATCCATTTCCCTGCAGCATTCATAATTTCATTTATCTTTACTGCTGAATAGAACTCCAAGTATACCACATCTTTATTATCCATTCATCTGTGGAGGGACATCCAGGCTGGTTCCATTTCCTAGCTATTATGAATAGAGCAGCAATAAACATGGTTGTGCAAGTATCACTAAGGTACTGAGAAGAGTCATTAGGATATAGGCCTAGGAGTGGTATAGCTTGATCATATAGTAAACCTATGTTTAGCTGTCTCAAGAACCTCCACACCAGCTGGACCAGATTAAATTCCCACTAACAGTGTACAAGGGTTCCCCTTTTACCACATCCTCGCCAAGATTTATTGCCATTTGTTTTCTTGATGGTAGCCATTCTGACAGGAGTAAGATGGAATCTCACAGTAGATTTAATTTGAATTTCCCTGATGGCTAAGGATGTATAACATTTTTAAAAATGTTTATATGCCATATGTAATTCTTCCTATGAGAACTCTTATTTAGTTCCATAGCCCATTTTTTTTAATTGGGTTGATGATTTCTTATTGTTGTGTTTTTTGAGTTTGTTGAATATTCTGGTTATTAATCATCTGTTGGATGTGTAGCTAGCTAAGATTTTCTCCCACTTTGTAGGTTGTCTCTTTGCTCTATTCACAGTGTCCTTTGCTATACAAAAGTTTGTAATTGCATGAGATCCTAGTGGTTGATTAATGGTTTCATTTCTTGAGCAATTGGGGTTATATTCAGAAAATCATTGCCTACACCAATATGTTGAACGGTTTCCTCTACCTTTTCCTTTAGCTATTTCAGAGTTTCAGGTCTGATATTCAGGCCCCTGATCCACTTGTATTTGATTCTTGTGCATGGAGAAGGACAAGGATATATTTTCATCCTTCTAATATAAGTATCCAGTTTTCCCAGCACAACTTTTTAAAGAGGCTATTTTTTAACTAATGAATATTTTTGGCTTTTTTGTCAAACATCAGATGACTGTACCTGCCTGGATTAACATCTGGGTCCTCTATTCTGTTCCATTGATGAACATGTCTATCTTTGTGCCAACACCATGCTGTTTTTGTTACTATGGATTTGTAATATAGCTTAATATTGGGTATGGTCATACCACCAGCCTTATTTATGTTGCTGAATATTGTTTTGGCTATTTGAGTTTTTTTTGTGTTTCCAAACAAATTTTAGGATTTTTTTTTTATTTCTGTGAAGAATGCCATTGGAATTTTGATGGGGATTTCATTAAATGCATAGATTTCTTTTGGTAAGATTTACCTTTTCACAATATTGATTCTTCCAATCCAAGAATATGGATGTCTTTCCATTTTTTTGTGTCTTGTGCAATTTCTCACCTGATTGTTTTAAAGTTCTCATTGCAGAAATCCTTCACTTCCATGGTTCTGTTTATTCCATGGTACTTTATTTATTTATTTTTTGAGGCAATTGTGAATGGGAGAGATTCCCTGATTTCACTCTTTGCATATTTGTTGTTAGTATATAGGAAAGGTACTGATTTCTGTGTGATTACTGCATATACTGTTACATTGCTAAAAGTGTTTATCAGTGCTAACAGTTTGGTGGTAGGGTCTTTAGGGTCCTTTATGTATAGAATCGTATTATCTGCAAATAATGATAATATGATCTCTTCCTTTCCAAGTTTATCCCCCTTATGAGTATCTCTTGCCTTATTGCTATAGCTAAGACTTCCAGTACTGCATTACATAAAAGTGGGGAAAGTGGACACCCTTGTCTTATTCCTGAATTTAGTGGAAAAGCTCCAAGATTTTCCCCATTTAGTATTATATTGGCTGTAGGTTTGTCATAAATAGCTTTTATTATTTTGAGATATGTTCCTTCTATTCCCAGTTTCTGTAGGCTATTTACCATGAAGGGATGTTGGATTTTGTCAAATGCTTTTTCTGTATCTGTTGAGATGATCATGTGATTTTTTTTGTCCTTGAGACCATTTATATGTTGTATTACATTTATCAATTTGCATATGTTGAATCATCCCTGCATCCCTGGGGTAAAGCCAGCTTGGTTTGCCAACATTTTGTTCAAAATTTTTGCATCTATGTTCATGGGGAAGATTGGTCTGTAATTGTCTTTTGTTGTTCCATCTTTGTCTGTATCAGGGTAATGCTGGCTTCATAGAATGAGTTCGGTAGATTTCCTTCCTCTTCTATTTTATGGAAAAGTTTGAGAAGCAGTGGTGTTAGTTCTTCCATGAAGGTCTGGTAAAATTCACCAGTGAATCCATCTGGGCCTGGACTTTTGTTAGGTGGGAAACTTTTTATAACTGCTTGTTATAAGTCTATTTAAATGGTTTATCTCATCTTGATTTAATTTTGGTAGGTCATATGAATCAAGAAAATCATCCATTTCTCTCAGATTTTCAAACTTAGAGGCATATATATTCTTAAAATATGTCTTTTTGATTTTCTGAATTTCTTTGGTATCTGTTGTAAAGGGGTCTTTTTGATTTCTAATTTTATTAATTTTTGTCTCTTCTCTGTTCTGGTCAGATTTGCTAAGGGTTTATCAATCTTGTTTATCCTTTCAAAGGACCAACTCTTTGTTTCATTGATTCTTTGGATTTTTTTTTTTTTTGGTTTCTATTTCATTAATTTCTACCCTAAATTTTATTATATCTTCCCATCTACGGATTTTTTTAAAAATTATTTATTTATTTATTTATTTGAGAGAGAGAGAGAGAGAGAGAGAGAGAGAGACAGAGAGAGAGAGATACAGAAATAGGCAGAGGGAGAGAGAGAATGGGCGTGCCAGGGCTTCCAGCCACTGCAAACGAACTCCAGACGTGTGCGCCCCCTTGTGCATCTGGCTAACGTGGGTCCTGGGGAATCGAGCCTTGAACCAGGGTCCTTAGGCTTCACAGGCAAGCGCTTAACCGCTAAACCATCTCTCCAGCCCGCATCTACGGATTTTTTGTTTCCTTTGTTCTTCTTTTCTCAAGGCCTTAAGGTGAAGTACTTAATTGTTTACTAGTGAACTCTCTAATTTCTTAACATAGGTACTTAGAGCTATAAATTTCCCTCTTAGTACTGCATTAATTGTGTCCCAAAGGCTTTGATATGTTGTATTCTCATCATCGTTTGATTCTATGAACTTACTGAGTTCCTTAATGATGCATTCATCATTCAATAGTTTACTATTTAGTCTCCATGAATTTCTATATGCTCTGTAGTGTTACTTGTTGCTGATTTGAAGTTTAATCCCATTGTGGTCAGATAGAGTACAAGGGATTATTCCAATTTTCCTGGATTTGCTGATATTTCCTTTGTGTCCTAATATATGGTCTACTTTAGAGAATGTTCCATGTGCTGCTGAGAAAAATGTATATTCTGCAGCGTTTGGATGGAATGTTCTGCAGTTATCTGTTAGGTCCATTTGTTATGTGACATCATTTACTCCAGATGTCACTCTGTTTATTTTTTGCCAGGATGACATGTCAAGTGATGAGACTGGGCTATTCAAGTCTCCCACTACAATTGTGTTTGGTGTTACCTGTGACCATAAATCTAATAGTGTTTGTTTGATGAAATTAGGAGCCCCCATGTTAGGTGAATATATGTTTAGGATTGTAGTGTTCTCCTGTTGGAGTGTTCCTTCAATCAGTGTAAAATGACCTTCTTCATCTGTCCTTACTAAGGTTAGTTTGAAGTCTATGCTGTGAAATATTAGGACAGAAACCCCTGCTTGTATCATAGGCCCATTTGCTTGAAATACTATTTTCCATACTTTCACCTTTTGGTGTTCTAAATGCTTCTTGTATCTGCATTGGCTTTTCTTTCCCAATTTGAGGAAATTTTTCTTCTATGATTTCGTTGGAATAGCCTACTAAGCCACGGGATTGAAATTCTTTTCCTTCTACTATACCCTGAATTCTTATGTTTGATCTTTTCATAGTGTCCCAGATATCTTGAAATTACCATTCCTACTTTCCTATTAGCTTGTCTGTCTCTTTGTTGGTCTGTATTAGGTCTGCAACCTGGGCTTCCAGTTTAGATATTCTGTTCTCTCCTCCATCCATTCTACTGGTAACTGATGGGCTTGCCTTTGTATGTAATTAGTTGTTTCTCTCTTGCTGCTTTAGCACTCTCTCTTTGATTTTTTTTTTTTTTTTAGAGTTTTGATTAAGGTGTGCCTTGGAGAGTTTCTTCTGTGGTCCAGCCTGTTTGGTGTTCTGTGACCTTCTTGTGTATGGATTGGTTTCTCTTTTGAGAAGGTTGAACTGTTTTCTTTAATAATTTTGTTGAATATGTCCACTATGCCTTTGACCTCAATTTCTTCCCCTTCTCGTATACCCATGATATCGATGTTTTGTCATTTTGGGGTATCACACAATCCCTCATATTCTGTTTGCATAATTATTCAAATTTTCATGTTTTTTCACTACTGATCAATTTCTTCTGCCTTGTCTTCTAGAGCTGAGGTTCTGTCCTCCACATGATTAACTCTGTTAGTGAAGGTTTCTAAAGAGGTTTTACCAGTGATGACTGATTTTTGATTTCTGTTACATTTTTCTCTAGCATATTCATCCCTCTGTTGAGTTCTAATTTCATGTTGTGGTTTGATTTCCTTAATGCCTCTTGCATTTCATTCTTGCATTTGATTGTGTCTTCATTAAGCTTAATCAGCTGGTTATTGAGATTCTCTATTTGTTGGCTTACCTTTAGTTCATTTATCTCTCTTTTTAATATTTGACATTTATTTATTTATCTATTTATTTATTCATTTATTTATTTATGAGATAGTGTAACAAAGGGGCAGATGGAGAAAGGGAAATGTAAAGTGCATGCTGGGGCCTCCAGCCACTGCAAACGAACTCCAGATTCATGTGCCACCATGTGCATGTGGTTTATGTGGGTACTGGGGAAACGAACCTGGGTCCTTAAGCTTTTCAGGGATGCACCTTAATCACTAAGCCATTTTTCCAGTCCTCATTTATCTCTCTTTTGAGGTTTCTCTGGCAAGTTATCACTGGGAGTGTTTGGGTCAGTGGGAAGGTGGTGGGTGTCATTGGACTCCATAGACTAGGCAGGACACAGTGCAGAGTTGGCTGGTGTGGAGGTGTTGGTATTTGGAGACAGCCATCAGTCAGAGGAGGCAACCAAGACCAGAACTATCTGCTGAGCCTGGCAGGCAAGGGGTGGGTGGGGTGTGTAGGACTGGCAAGGGCATGCAGCAGATGCAGTGTGTGGGGGACTGATGCATGGGGTGGCTCAGGGTGTGGGGTAGTGCTGCACAACTGACTGTGGGTGGATGTTTGTTGCACAAAATGTGGGTGAGCAAGCATGTAAGAGCAGCACAGGGTGTAGGGGAACAACATGTGTGGGGTGGCAAAGGATATGGTGGACTAACAGTAGCACTTGTGTGAAGGTGGTGTTTTGTTTAGGTGACCTGTGACACATGCAAGCTGAACATCTTGTAGGGTGCATGTGTGTGGTGTGTGTGGTGTGTGTGATTCACATGTTTGTGTGGTGGTGCAGGTGTCTGGGAGACTTGCAGGAGCATTTTGGCATCTCAGGGTGTGTTGTGTGCTGCATAGGGTTTGGATGCTAGGCACTGGAGTGGAGCTGAAGCATGGGCTCTGGCAATGCACTGTGTGTACAGGCTCAATGTTCCCCTGATTGCAGGAGTTGAAAGAAATGGCAGGTAAGGGGATTTCCCTGCCTGCCTGACCTCAGATGGCTGAATTAAGTAGAGAACAGGGTGCCCGCCTGTAAACAGCTAGCAGGGTTCCTGATAGCATAGGAATCTGTAGATTCCAGAATGAACACCCCCACCGCACCCTCACCCAGTGGAGGACTGCTAGTAGCTATAGTGTTGGAGCCAAACAATTCTTTCCTTATTTCACCCTTGGAGTTCTGGTGTGGTTATGAATTTGCCATCTTGACCAGAAGTCTCTTTATGTCCTTTTTTTTTAATTTAAAAATTATGTTTATTTGGTATCATCAGAAAGTGAATTATTACTAACCAAACAATTTGAAGAACACTTTAACTTTTCAAAACATAATTTTTAACAAATTCTGAATATTTTATGCTATAGTTAAAATTAATTGATCAAATTTAGTTTTATTTCTGAAAAAGAATCCAGGTTGAAATGGAGAGTGATATCTTAGATGTAGAGTCTTATAGGATCATTTTACTTTCATCTGTTATTTCAAGAGATCAATTGAGTAATTATTAACTTATATATTCTCTTGTGTCTCTGTATTGAATTATTTCCAACTGCTGTAATATTGGTATAACATTTTTTCATATATAAAAAGCAAGGCACATTTTTCATATATTAACTTTTTTATTATTTTCAGGGAGCAAGAGATGATATAAAATTTAAAAATGTATTAAAACACTCAAATTTGATATATTGATATGGTATATATTGAAGCCATTTAATTTTGTCTTCTCAATTCCAGCAACTTTCACCTTCCTATGGAGACTTAGATACATATCAAGTAGAATAAAATGAAAAATGTATGTGAGTTGATAAAATGATTGTAGCAAAGACTAAGAAATGTGCTTCTAATGAGATGAAAGGAGCAATACTCAGCTTTTCTAAGAATAGACTGCAGCTGATTAGATGTAAATACAGTTGAGACTCTATATTTCTCACTCTTAGTTCTGTGGGGGAAGCAAGCAGCAGAGATTACAAAATGATAACTATATAGACCTTTTCTGTGACTGCAAGTTGGGCCCAGTTGCAGAATAACCTAAGAAGAGACTGGGGAAAGCACTACCTGAAGGGAAACTACCAGCTCCCCTGATAAAGACTGGATTTTAATGTGTACTTTGAGCAAAAAGAAAGGGAAGAATCTTCAGAAGTTTTATAAAACCAAATTGGAAAATAATTGGACATCAATCATTGAATATGCCAGTATGTATCCAAGTCTGAGGGAAAAGAGCAACTCCCCACAAAAAAGGGAATAGCACAGCTAAAAGATGAGGTGGAGGAATAAACAGAACCACATCAAATATGGTTTTACAGGAAGATAATGAGGAAGAGTTGAACGTTTGAGTAGGAGTAGTAGAAGAGCAAAACCAAAAAGAGAGAGAGAGAGAGAGAAGTGCATTAAAGCAGACTGTATTATTTTGTGTTTGTGTTGTGTGTGCATATGCATATACATGTTAATATGTGTGTAGATGCAAATGCATGTGTGTATGAAAGTAACAGGTCAATAGCAGGTATCTTTCTCAATTGCTCCCCATCTTTTATTTTTTTATTTTTTATTTTATTTTTTTGGTTTTCCGAGGTAGGGTCTCACTCTAGCCCAGGCTGACCTGGAATTCACTATGGAGTCTCAGGGTGGCCTCGAACTCACGGCAATCCTCCTACCTCTGCCTCCTGAGTGCTGGGATTAAAGGCGTGTGCCACCCCATCTTTTATTTTTGAGACAGGATCTCTCAATGAACCCAGAGCTCACCAATTTAACTAGACTTCAACTAGCCAGAAAGCCTGGGGGATGCTCTCCTCTTTACCTCTCCAGTGTGGTAGTTACAGGTGTGCATCATTATGTCTGTTTTTTACCTGGGTGCTAGGGATCCAAACCCAGGTCCTCTTGATTGTGTAGTAATCACTTGACTAACTGAGTCATTCCTACAGCCTAAAGAATGCTTTAAAAAGGAATTGAAAATAAGCTGGGGATGCTGACTTGAATGAGGGTACTGGCTTTGGAATTGGAGAGAAGCAGGCAGGCGGCAGAAGCATTTGTCAGGCAAAACATGACAACTGGATGGTTGTCTAGAGTTGGGGTAGAGTTTAAAGATGTGTCAAGTACAATCCTTTGATGCTGCCTTGGGTGATCAGGTAAATGAAGATGCTATTCCTAGAGATGGGGCAGCAACCAATGATGGGAGAGATTATGTACAATCTGGGACATGATTAAGACCATCCATGTGAAAATGCCCAGACACTGTGCATAAGACTTTGTCACTCAATGTGAGTTATTTAGCCTATTGTTGAATATGAAAAAGCTATATAATATGAAACACAACTTTTAAAACAAGTTGGATTCCACCAGATATATTTTCCTTTCTAATTTTGTTGCTTATATAAAACTGAACAGAAAGTACTTATACTTCCAGCTTCAACCTCTGAAATTCAGCTAGGTCTGCATTAATTTTTGAGATTAATTCACATATTTGGCTCATAATGCTACTTCCCATCTGGAAATTTTGAAAGCCACCAAAGGGCTGGAGAGATCACTTAGCAGTAAAGGCACATCCCTGTGAAGCCTAAGGACTCATGTTCAACTCTCCAGGTCCCATGTAAGCCATGTAAGGTGACACAAGTACGCAAGGTTGAACATGTGCAAAAGGTGGCACACATGTCTGGAGTCTGATTGCAGTAGATCCACCCCCCGCATCCACCCCCCACCCTGCTCTCTCACATAAAAAAGTCCATTATGTTGGGCTTGCCTCAAAAAGAACCACTTGTGATATATATATATATATATATATATATATATATATATATGTGTGTGTGTGTGTGTGTGTGTGTGTGTGTGTGTGTGTGTGTGTGGAGCAGTTGGAAATTGACCCCCGAGGTCCAAATTTAACTACGGTTTAATAGACATTTAACAAGCAATATATCTTTATGGTGACAGATTTTAATCTTTTATTAAGAACATATTTTGTGTGGATACATCATGTGTTTGTACCATCTTTTCTCTACTCCCTGTTCCTACTCTGCAGAGATCCCCTCCTCAGTGTGGTTGTTGGTATTTCCCATGGAACTGTGTGTTGTGAATTGTGGGAGTAGTAGTCAGTTACTGGGGGCAGGAAGCAATGCCTCTGGGCATGACAACCCAACCTGTGGCTCTTACAATATTTCTGCCCCTTCTGCAAAATTCCCTGAGCCTTGGTGGGTGTGTTTTAAGTCTACTTCAGGGATAAGCTCTTAGGAGCTTCTGGATTTCTGCTTTGGTATGTGTTGAATATCCTCAGCATCTGTCTCCTTCACCCTGGTTCTGATTGTCAGGCTCACCATGGAAGCATCGCCCTTGCTCATCTCCTCACTTCCTCTGTGGTTTTGCCTGGGCCTTGACTGAGATGAAAGGGATGGTTTATCTCTTTGAGTCTCACTAACTTTCTGCACACTTGCTCCAGAGCAGAGGATCCAAGTGTTGGGGACCCATGGGCCGTTCACTCAAGAATGTGTAACAAGGGACCTGCTTCCATTGCAGGCATGCAGGGTCCAGGCAACCCCAATCCAACAGCAGGGCTACCGGAACCAGGGAGTTGGAAGGTGGGGAACCTTCTTGTCCTGTTTTTAGGTGAAAGTCCATAGTACAAATCAAGAGGTGCTTTCAAAATTATGGAATATAGGGCTGAAGAGATGGCTTAGCAGTTGAGGTGCTTGCCTGCAAAGCCAAACGACCCAGGTTTGATTCTCTAGGACCCACGTAAGCCAGATGCACAAGGTAGCACACACATCTGGAGTTCATTTGCAGTGGCTGGAGGCTCTAGCATGCTTATTTTCTCTCTCTTATTCTCTCTTTTTCTCCCTCAACTAAATAAATAAAAATTTAAATAAAAATAAAAATCTCTAAAAGAGTTGTCAAGGAAAAATAAAAATGGATCCCATAATTCTTACTCTGAGGCCAAGTATTCAAATGTATGTGCTCAACATTTTAGTAATCCTGATTTCCCAGACACACCATCTATAATAACAAACAAAATATGAAACAAAATCTTTCAATCTTTCCCAGTTTATTTCAGTAGAATGGACGTATCACTATAAATAGCTGTGTGCAAAAAAAAATATACGTAAAATATAAAAGCCAATCACTAAAACATCAGAGTACTTCCTCCTTTATGAATGGTTATGTCTCTTTTGGTATTAGCTTTTTAGTTTGAGATTTCCTAGGTTGCAAATCATCATTTTTATCTATATATTTAATTTTAATCATATAATCATGTTATTATGTTTTGATGTAAGTTTAATTTTAACAGAATAGAAAATTATTACTTAGAAAGACTGGAACTCAGAATCAGGATGTTGCAGTCAGGTTAGCAATGCTGCCAGAAAACACCCAACCAAGAGCAGCTTGTGGAAAAAGGGTTTATTTTGGCTTACAGAGTCAGGAGGAAGATTCATGATGGCAAAGGAAAATTAGGACATGTCAGGAGCCGCAGCTTCTCTGAGACCTTGGGGACTGCAGCTGGTCTTTGACCTCTTGACACAGAGGCAATTAACTTAGGGTCTTGTTGAACCAGGCACCAGGCACAGAGGCCTTATCGCACGGCCTTGGAGAAGTGGGCGCCAGACACAGAGGCATAAATTATTATACGACCCTGGTGAAGCTGACTTTAGGCATGTAGGCTTTGCTGAAAAAGTTTTCTTTTCTGTATATAAGCTTGTGTCTGCCTGAATAAACCTGAGCCTTGATCAGAACTTGTCTTGGCTCCATTCCTTGTGTTCTTGTCTCAGATTCATTCCCACTCCCTCCTTTGAGGTCTGTTTCAACTCGTGCCGCAGGCCGGCACAAGGACATGAGCAGAGGGTGGACATCATCTCCTGGACAACATATGGACAACAGCAACAGGACAATGTGCCGGACACTGGCAAGAGGAAGCTGGCTATAACATCCATAAGCCCACCCCCAACAATACACTATCTCTAGGAGACTTTAATTCTCAAATTGCAATTAGCTGGGGACCTAGCATTGAGAACAACCTAAGTTTATGGGAGATATCTGAATCAAAATACCACATTCCACCCCTGGCCCCCATAAACTGATAACCATACATGATATAAAATGCAATGCGTTTATACGACTTAACTTTAAAAGTCCCCATAGTTGTTTTTTTTTAAATTATTTATTTATTTGAGAGCAACAGACAGAGAGAGAAAGAGGCAGATACAGAGAGAGGGAGAATGGGCACGCCACTGCAAACGAACTCCAGACGCATGTGCCCCCTTGTGCATCTGGCTAGCGTGTGTCCTGGGAAATCAAGCCTCGAACTGGTGTTCTTAGGCTTCACAGACAAGCGCTTAACCACTAAGCCATCTCTCCAGCCCCAAAAGTCCCCATAGTTTTTATCAATCCCAATGGTGTTTAAACATTCCAATAGTCCTAGGTGTTTCAACTGAGCACTAATACTTAATGACACAGAATAAACATTCACATTACAAAAGATGGACTTGGGCATAGTAAAGAAATATTCAACCAATACAAGATTTAAACAGGGCAAACATCAAACTCCATAGCTCCAAGTCCAACAACTCTAGTCAGTGAGAAGTCTCCAAGTCTGACAATTCTAACCATTGAAGATTCTCTAGAGTTCTAATTCCTCCCCTCCATCTTGGTTCCTCATAGTCCCAGAAAACTTCATCTGGTACTATCAGCTCTCCTCAGCAGCCATCTCATATTCCTCGCATCTCCATTGGGTCTCCACTGTAACCCATGGTCAATCCACATGGCTCTGTGGGGCCTACACAGGTAATTCAACAAACCTGCTTCACACTGTCCATGGCCATTTCCAAAATACAAAACTGTGTTGCAAATCCAATGACCATCTCTTTCCTACACTTGTTGTGCTCCATAATACTAGCTGGAATACCAGTTTGTTAATCCCGGGGTGGGGGGGGGGTGTAAATCAGACCCCTTCAAGAGTCTACATTCTTCCTGTTGCCCCAATTAAGAACAGCTGGCCAAATCTCAAAGTTTATAATCTGTCATACAATTGCACCTGAACAGGCAAAAGTTTTGCCCCAAAGATTTCTTTCTGTGCCATAGACGTCTTCTCACACCAGTCCATTTCTACACAATGCAATCCTGCACAAATTCTCAAGACACAAGCATAATGGCAAGCCTCTCAAACAAACTGCTCCTAGCCCAGTCCACACAAAGCTCTTTCTCACTGTTATAAGCCAAACTTCACAGTTCAATATTCTTACTGCATTCATGTCTTTCAACTGTGACCAGAATAGTCCATCAAGTTGTACTTACAGCACTGCAAGGCATCTCTTAAGCCAAGATTTCGAATCTTCCATATTGCTCTCAAAAGTCAACTCCAAGAGGTCAAAAGCCACACATTCAGGTTTCTAGTAGCAATAATCCTACTTCTTGGTACAATTTTACAATTGCAGTCAGGTTTCCATTGCTGAAAACACCCGACCAAAAGTAGCTTGTGTTTTAAAATCAAACTGTCTTAGGTCAACAATGACTAGGTTTTGCTCTATTCTTAAACAACATGAAATTGGTCTTGGTAAGGATTTTACATTAAACAATGGTCTCAGTACTGATATCTTGAGTAAATTAACTCTCAAGACATATAGCCTACTCCAGGGCATAGCCACAGGTTCAACTGATCTTCACATGATAGAAATGATCTTGGGCTCTGATACTTGGCTTCCCTGGGTAATTGGTATCCACTCAAGTATACAGACTAACCAAAGATCTTTTCTAAAACAAATGCAAAGCCTTTATGCTGTACTGATTGTGTTCTCATGACAATATTTGGATGAAATCAATTGATTTAGATTTCTTGGTTTAAAAAAAAAAGTTGTTTCCAGTGTTTTTAACCTATTTTGTCTGTACTTGTAGCAGTCAGAGATTTAAAAAGATAAGACATGCCTATGTTCTGTGTTCCAGATATGGCTTAAATTGTCACCTGACAACTAAACTTAATATTTTTTTTGTTTGTTTGTTTTTCTGAGGTAGGATCTCACTCTAGCTCAGGCTGACCTGGAATTCACTATGCAGTCTCAGGGTGGCCTCAAACTCATGGCAATCCTCCTACCTCTGCCTCCCAAGTGCTGGGATTAAAGGTGTGCGCCGCCATGCCCAGCTAAACTTAAATTTTAAACAGAATTGTTTTTTAAACTTTTGTGCCATTCTGTTTTATTCAAGACTAAGCTAACTAGATGTATTCATTCTGCTCTTCAACACAGGTATACCTGTTCTTATGAGTGCTTAATAACCATATGTAGAAGTCAAAGCCAATTAGAAACACTGGACTTAAAGGGCAACCTGTATCTTGGATCCTGTTCCCAGGTCAAAAAGGCCACAGAAGATGATGGGACACTTCTAGCATGTCCTAGAACTCTATTTATCCACCTGTATTCTTGATTAGGGCAGACATGGACACCCAGAAATTGGACTCCGAGTCAGTGTACAATCAGAAAAAGGAGAGTCACAACAAAGGAATGTTTCCAAAGGAAGCCACAGATCAGCATAGCCTTGAGTAATCCCAGAAGATGACACAATTATGAGAGTAACATGACTTCTCAAATTCCCTAGGAGTTGTCCTACAAACCCACTACTGCCCTCCAAACATACAATACATAGTTAATTTTGTCTCCCTATGTGGTCTTAAAACACACAGGATATTATAATATAAACAAATGTTCAGGCTAACAAGCTGGCCTGTATGATGATAAATATAGATATCCACGTCTCTTAGTCATATGCTTAAGGTTTACAGTAGTAAGTTCTTACATTTACTTATGCCTATTTCCAAAAAGACAAGACCTGCTGCTACTGCTGTGGGGATAATCTAGATGCTTTTCTTAACTATTTATCTTATAAATGTTTTTTCAGGGTCAAAAGAAAAAGACCCAGAGACAAGACATAGAAACAGATATCAATGAGACATCGGGCTGTTTCATAAGAAATAGTCTCTCTACCTTGGGCTTTTAGATAGCCTCCCGCCCTGGAGAGCTCTAACTTCCTGGTCTACTACTCTATTCAGCTTAAAGAAGTTAAGAATGGTCATCTTCACATTTTCCTAACAACAGAGTATCTTCTCAGGAGAGAAAAATTTTATCCAGGGACAAAAGCCCAAGATGGCTTCAAACAGCACTCCCTGGAAGCAACTTCTTGCATTGAGCTTAGAAGCTCAAAACAATAAGGTTGGATGACTATTCCTGAGTCAGCCTTTTACTATCACCAGTTGTCCAAGGACCTATAAAATGGCTTAAGAAAGGTTTCTAATTCACTAGTATCCATACAGGACCAAATGGCCTCCCTGGAAAAGATGAAATTAGAAAATAAGTGTCTCAACATACTAACTGGTTAAGAGGGAAGACTCTGTCTTAAATAAAAATGCTGTTTTTATGTAAACCAGGCAGGGATAGCCAGAGACATGGCTTAGCAACGAAAAGAATGAGTTACAAAATGAGACAAAAACTTGATTCTTAAAACTCTAAAAATGGGGCTGGAGAGATGGTTCAGCAGTTAAAGATGCTAGCCTGCAAAGCCAAAAGGACCCAGGTTCCATTCTCCAAGACCTATGTAAGCCAGATACACAGGTGGCACATGCATCTGGAGTTCATTTTCAGTGGCTTGAGGCCCTGGTATGCCCATTCTCTTCATCCTCATTATCTGACTCCCTCCATTGGTTCCCATTTTTTGGATTCCATGAAGGGCTCTTAGCAAAGATCTAACTTGCTCTTTTCCTTGCATCATGCCACTTTTCAGACAAGGCAAGGCAGTACCTCCATTTCATCTTCTTTTACTCAGTTTGCAAGCCAAATTAGAGTCTAATGCAACTGAAGTTCCTAATGCATGCCCCTCTCTCTTTGTAATTTCTCCTTTACACAACCAATTTTGCCATACTGTTGTAGAAATTCCAGTATGAGTGAAAGAAGAGGAGTTTAATACCCAGGGGCCAAAAAGCTTGAGGTATCCCTACAAAGAAGATTTGGCCCCAAGCTGAGATTTTATTCCCATTTTATAGTTTTAGCCAAGGGGAAGACTAAGTGAACAAACAAGATGTGGAAATTTGCATGTTAATCATTTCTGTGGTCAGACCACCCTAACAACTCCATTTTACTTTGTTTTATCCTAAACTGTCTTTCCTTCTTATCATCCCTTTGGACCCTTTCTGGACAGTTCCTTCTTTGGGATTTTTCCATCTTCTGACAAAGATAAGTTTTAGTGCCTCAACAATTAACTATTACAGTAACTCAGTGAATCAGTTCATCTTTTAACTTCTTTTCTACGACATTCCCACCTCTTTATCATCATAACACCTTACAATGTAATGGCTGGTATACCTGACATTTATACATTATACTTTCACTCTACATTACAAGCAAGCATCAAAAGGATATGCTTGGTTAAGAAAGATGTTAGTACTTGAAAACAAATTTGTACCAGAAACCCATAAAGTCACATTTCAGTATGGGCTCAGTAGAGTACTGATAGAAAAAAGAAAAGGAAAATATTCCAGAAAAGATTTCTTCCTCTCTCATTATGATGGATTGTATTTCTTCACTTTGTAAATAACATATTAGTTCTTCCTCATGACAGTGAATCAATGTGGATAAGGAGCAGATGAAATAAGGAAATCGTACAGAGAAGGAAATCAGGGTACACTGGAGATCATAGATGAGCAGCTTTTACACAGCAGGACATTGCTACCACTGGCAATAAACAGAATGCCGGATGAAACAGAAATGCCTCCCCTATATTGACAGTTCCTATCAGAAAGTGATAAAATAAGATCAATAAAATAAGATTGAATAAGATCAAGTAACAGGACTATATTTCATTGCTTCTATAATAATTAAGTGGGATTCTTTATTGACTTGCTTGTGTTATCTTTTTAATTTTAGCTTGGTAAGTGTTTACATTTGGTGAAAATAAATGTGTAGAGAATAAAATCAATGATAATTAAATGATAATGGGGACTAAGTAACTCAAACTTACTACAAAAAAATATTTAAGGAACAAAACATAAGAGGGGTATATTTCTGCATATTCAATCAATAATTTTATGTTCTCTTAACTTATTTTGAAATGAGAATTATAGAATACAAGTAGTTAAAAGTTTTGATGATATTATTAAGAGTAATAGCAGAATAAAGTCACTTCTTATGTATTTTGAAAAAAAAGTAACATAGATGGAAAAATCTATAGGCATTTTTGTGATAATCCTCTTGAAAGTATAAAATCAACATAAAATAAATTCTGTTGATTACTACCTTTTGTATGCTAACAGACAAACTATGACATATTATAGAATATGTTATATTGTATAATCAGATTTTTAAAAACTAATCCAACATATCTGTAGTGTTTCTTAGTTCATTATTTTGGCTAAAAATGAATAGAATCAGCCATTACATATTTCAATAGGCAAAAAGATAATTTTAACACTTAAAATACATATATCAAATGATATTTATAATTACAATTGGCAAATTAATTTAGGTTATTTTTAATTTTTTCTGCTGGCTTGTACAATCTGATCCATTTTTATATTCTTCTAGTCTACATACAAGATATTGAAATTTAAAATGATAGACCCTAAGTGGTGAATCATTATCCTAAAAGTGGCAATTTCAATCTAAAGATAGACACTATTTCTAATAATGCACTATTTTGTTATTTTTGAGAAACCATCTCTAATACTAAATTCATAAATCATCACCAAATAATATATAATAATTGTTGATATAATTATTAACCCAATATCATTTTTGGATAAAAATACATTTTCTAATATAGTATTTTTATTTTATTTTTATTGCTTTTTGTCATTAGTGCATTTAGATTTTGGAGAAAGAACCAAAATGTAAAATACCTTTACAATTCAATGTTAATGGAAATCAGCCATTGTATTGAGGTCACTTTAGTGAGCTACCATTGCTTAAATATAAGAAAAGTAATTTCTTGATCCAAATTAGTGAAAGCTTAAAAAAGATTGTCTTTAGAGAACATTATTTGAGGACCATGTTTTTTCCAAATACATTCTGATACTCAAAATCATTTTCTAACAGAATTACAGATTAGCCTTCCAACATATCCTTCTTAAAAAGCTGTCATATTTCCATTTCTACGGGAGATATTTTCACCAGTGTGCTGTTCAATTGCACATGGTAAGCTTTCTTCATTATTATTAAGAACTTCATACATACTAGAAAGATTGCCATTCATTGTTTTGTCATCTTTTCGAAAAGACACAGGCAAACTGGCTAGACTAAAGCTGACGTCTTTAAAGGCATGCCACAAAAATATCCCCACAATGATTGTGAAGAAGCCACTCAGAGTCCCAATGACATCATCAACAGGCATGTCTTGCCACTCCTTAAAAAGAATAGCTGAACAAGTTAAAACTGAAGTTGTAAAGAACACATAATATATTGGAGTCACAATGGAAGTGTTGAATATATCCAGAGCTCGGTTTAGGTAATTATTTTTAATTTGACAGTGAAAGAGGAAGAGAGAGAATGGGCCTACCAGGGCCTCCAGCCACTGCAGACAAACTCCAGACTCCTTCAGCCCTTGTGCATCTGGCTAATGTGAGTACTAGGGAATCGAACCTGGGTCCTTTGGCTTTGCAGGCAAACGCCTTAAGAGCTAAGCCATCCCATCAGCCCTAAAAATACATTTTGAAAGCCGGGCATGGTGGCGCATGCCTTTAATCACAGCACTTGGGAGGCAGAGGTAGGAGGAGCACCACGAAATCAAGGCCACCCTGATACTATATAGTGAATTCCAGATCAGCCTGAGCTGACCCTACCTCAAAAAAAAAAAAAAAGAAAGAAAGAAAGAAAGAAAGAAAGAAAGAAAGAAAGAAAGAAAGAAAGAAAGAAAATTGATAGAGCACCAATACATACAGAAATAGTTGCCAAATGGAACTAGTCAGGAGCTTACATCTGATTATCACATCTTGGGAAACAGGTTTTGATTTATTATGCTGGGCCATGTAAGGACATTTTCCCACAAACATAAAATTTACTTTGAATATATTCCCATCTATACCTTACAATATCTTCCTTCCTTTCCCATACTTTTGGTCCCCTTAATTTCTCTAAACAGTTTCACTTCTACTTTTATGTTGATCAAAAGATATAATACTACAGTGAAGCACATTTTATGCCCAAATTAGAATAGTTTAGGAAAGGAATTAGAGAAAGTTTGCACACCAAGATATAGGAATCTTGAAATCCATATTAGAATTCTGTCTAACAGCTTAACACATCTTGTTTTGTTTATAATCATATTTTCATACAAATTAATAAATCTTATGTTTTTAATGGTTTCCACTGTATACATTATAGCTGTATAAGGAACTTTACACACATTTTATCTGATGTGTGTTTGAGTTATCCAATATTAGAAAAAGTGACGAATCAATATCAAAAGGTAGTAGGGCTAAATATTATTTGGAAGAACTTATTATTTATGACTTTATTTATTTATTTATTTATTTTTCTGTGTCATACTAAGAATAAAATTCAGGATCTTGTGCATACTAGGCAAGAACTATAGTGACAGCCACTCTCTGTTAACTCTTAGTTAAACTGAGACATAGTGTTGTTACATGTTAAATTATAGATTGATAATAGATGCAGGTCCAAGTAATTTGCAGAAAATATAACCATTGTGGGAATGAACTATAAGAATTAACTGTGGGAATAAACTATAAAAATGAAATATGGGAAAGAACTGTCATAATATTTCTTATAGAGCGTACAAAAAAAAACTTTCCTGAGATGCTTTATCTGCTAAGTTCCTGACTTGTAACTTGACCTAAAGTTAATCTTACAATCATGTGATCATTTCCTCTGCCTTAGATTACCTTTGCCCTGAACAATACAGATAACCAATATTTACAAGGCATGGTTTAACGATTCTGACTGGTCTAAAGCCAGAACAATATAACAATGAGTGAAATATGCTGACAGCCTTGAAAACAATGCATGAATTGCCTATAGAACTACCTACCACAGACTGTTGAAAACAACAGATGGGCTTAGCACAATTGCATTTGTGAATGAAGAGAGAGAGAGAGAGAGAGAGAGAAAAATATTTTTAAATTGTATGGCTATATGGTCACTGCCATAACTATATGGTTTTGCTAGTGTAGTGTCAAAAGTAGCCATGAACATTAGATAAATAAATTGAAGGGTTAATAGACTTCTCTGAAAACTAGAGGGAACTAAAGAGTTAATAACTACCCCTAAGACCAGCAAGCAATTAAGAAATTTGACTGGCCTGTCTACTCCTGAATGATAAACTAAACTTCCCTTAGCTCAGAAAACCTTGAGGGCACAGAAACCATCTGGCGTAATACCATCTCTAGACAGTTTTTGCTAAAAATGCTTATTCTGAATAAAGACACACACAAATAACTATAGTTCCTTATCTATTTCCTTGGACCTACTGCTGGTCCTGTCTGGTTTTTTTTTTTTTTTTTTTAGTATACTCCTTATAAGCTTGCACCCCAGCCTGGCCCAGTGCTTTAGCCTCCATCCTGCATGAAAGCTGTTGCCCCTCACTGTTTTCTGTAAGTAAACAGTCTGCCTGTAGAGATTAAAGTCTGGTGTTCTCTTTTGCTTTTCTCTTACACTTTCCTTACATAAATCCACATATTCCACAGGAATTGATATAGTAATGTAAATAATGCAAATGAGCTATAGTTTGTTGATTCCTGCTCTATTATGCAAACTCTTTATTCCACATTAGAAATATATATATATATATATATATATATATATATATATATATATATATATATATATGAAAAATGCACTATATTTTTCATAGATGAGAACAAGGAATTGAAATTCAATAAATTAAGACTAGTTTTTTTTTCTGTTTCCTACAATTTACTTTAAAAAGCATTAAAAGGTACAATGGATTGAAGGCTGAATAGAGAGATAGCAAGTTCTGTGTGATAAGCAATGGAATCTAGATGACATGACTATGAATATTCATTGTATAATAATTAGTTTATATTTAAAAATGTTAACATGGGGAAATTTTAATGAAGGGCAACCTTCAAATTTCTTAAATTGTATATGGCTTTCTATATTAAAGGACATTCTTTGCTAATATTATTTATTAGAATAATCTTATGACCTAATAAAAATATATAATTTAAAAAGTAATATTTTAAAGAATTATGAATGCTATACCTATCATATCAATTAAAATATTTTTGTACATTCTGTTTCATGTGTATGTATGTATTCTTATGGGCACAGGCATGTTTGAATTCATGTGCACACGTGTGCATGCATGTGTAGGCCAGAAGTTGATATTGTTCCCTCAATCACTCTCCACTATATTTCTGAGACAGGGGCTGTCATTGAACTTAGAGCTCACTGATTCATTTGATCACATAGCCAATAAGCCATAAGAATCCCTTGTCTCTATCTTCACATCATTAAGACTACAGGTGCATTCTAACACTCCTGGCATGTGCATGGATGCGCAGGATCCAAACACAAGTCTTAACAACTGGTACAGTAAGCACTTATTAGTTAAACCATCTCCTTATCTGTGGCAGGTTGAATGTTAAATATCCCCATAGCCATATGTGTTTGTGATTAAGTCTTATAATTTATCCCCAGATGGTGGAGAATTTGGGAGGTTGAGCCTTGTTGGAGCAGTGTTTTACTGGGGCTTTCATAGTCCATCCCCATTTCCCAAGCTAGATAGCTATTCTCTCTACTTCTTCCCTGCTGCTGTGGAGATGTAACACTTGACTTTGCACCTCTGTCATGTTTTCCCAGCCATGATAAAACTTTGCCTTACAAGGTTAAGTCATAAATAAAGTCTTTGCATTCATAATCTGCTTCCTGTAGGGTTTTTCCACAGTGACAAGAACTCAGCTTCTACAGAGAATTGGTGCTGAGAAGTTGGCAGTTACTACAGTGTGTCTGGCCATGTGGTTTATAGTTTTCTGGAACTGCTTTACTCTCAGGAGTGTGGGACTATTCAGAAATTTAGACGGAAGAAGCTTTGTAATGCTGTAGGACGATCTTAATGAGCCATTTTGGTGAGAGTTTCAGGGATCAGGACATGGAGTGAAGTGTGGACTGTGGAGGCTTGGTTTGTGACATTCAAGAGAGAGAAAAGAAGACTTTTTCAAGAGGCTTGTCTGGAGGAAATTCATGTGCTATTCTGGTGGAAAGTCTGGATGGATTATGGGTGTGTCCTGATCAAAATTGAAGTAGAAGGTGACGGACTATTGTATTTTTTACACAGTGGAAGGATGTGAAAGGTATAAATTTTGGCATAGAATAAAATATGAAAAGGTTCTGGTCCTAAGCAAAAGACTACAACCATTTCAGATACAATTAAAGAGATCACCACCATTGATAATCATCCAACTGGTCTGGATTGTGATGATAGAAGCAGTGTAGACACCTTTGAAAAGAGGGATCTGCAGGAAGAAGCCTTAAAAATCAGGCTTCATCTCCCATGGATTAAAACTTTTGCAGTATCACATACATGATGCTGGTTTAGTAAGTAAGAAGATGGAGGAAATATAGGGTCATGGACTGTATGGTGGTTTTTGTAGATTTCCACTGAAGCTAGGAAATGTAAGGCAAGTTCAAAGTCCATGCAAAGATGCTCTATAAGGCCATGGGTTAAGATGTGAAGATGAACTCTAGGTTGCAGTAGAGAACTCAGGTTTTTGGAGATGCCAGGTCTATGGGAAGGCCACCAAGGAAAGCTGGTGGCTCAGAATGGGTTATTCCTGGGAAGCAGTCAGTATAGATTGTGGGGAAGTGGAGTTGTCCACACCTTTTGGAGTCCAGATGATTTCATCACAAGTTCTATCTACCAGACATGAAGCTTAAGGGTTTTCTATCTTGCTTTGGTCAAATTTTCCTTGCTATCCTGCATTCCTTCCTTTGGGAATGGGAATATTTACTCTGTGTAATTATATGTTGGAAGCATGTAAATTACATGGTGCATAGTTTATAGACTATCTTGAGCCTCAGATGAAACTTTGAATTTTGCATCAGAAAATGGACATGAGTCTATGGGGGACCAGGGACAGAATGTGGTGGTTTGAATGTACAATGTCCCTCATAATTTCACATGACTGTAATCAAGCCTCATACTTAATGTTCAGCTGACAGAACATTTGGAAGATGAAGCCTTGCTAGAGGAAGTGTGTCACTGAGTGCAGGTCTTGTCGTTTTATAATCCAGCCCTGCTTACCAGTGCTAGCCAGCTCATGATCTATACTTTCTCCCTGCCACTGTGGAAATGTGATGAGCAGCTGTCTTCTCTTTCCATGCCTTCCTCACCATTGAAACTTATTCTTGAAATTCTAACTCCAGAAATAAGCTCTTTCCTTCTGTAATCTGCTTGTTGGATGTTTTATCCTAGCAATGAGCAGGTAATTGCTGTACCATCACTTGTATAGTTCTTAAACAGGTTTTCATGTATCATAAAGGTTAACATTTGATGATAAGGAAATTTCAACATCAGATTTTGAAGCCAGAAGTTGACAGTTGAATCATATTTTAAAATTTGGCTAAAGGGATGGAGCGATGGCTTTGTGGTTAAGGCATTTGCCAGCAAAGCCAAAAGACCCATGTTTGATTCCCCAGGACCCATATAAACCAGGTACAAAAGGTTGCACGTGCATGTGGAGTTCATTTGCAGTGGCTGGAAGCCCTGGAATGTCCATGCTCTCTCTCTCTCTCTCTCTTTGTCTCTCTCTCTCTCTCTCTCTCCTCCCTCCCTCTTTCTGCCTCTCAAATAAATAAATAAAATAAATAGTTTTTTTAAAGTTTGAAGTTTTGTCAAAATCTTGTTTGTAAGATCTTATTTTGACACTCATATAGTACCCTTCCAAATCACTCATAATTTCAATTTAAATGAAAATCATATTACAAATTTTTAATTAATATTCTGGGCACACTTAGGTTCTAGGCAAATTTAACATGAATCCATGTGCATAAAATGAGAATGGGTTGTTTACTCTAGTATTTTTTTTGCCTAAACTATATGCAACCATTTTCTCAGAAGAGAAAGTGGAAAGAAACTACATGGTAGCCTCTTAGCACTCACTCTTTTGCAAAAATAGGATATTTTGAAAATTACTATTGGTAAAGTACAGGATTAGCCCCAATTGAGGCAAAAATGTATTACCATTTTCAGAAAAAAAATTATATAGGATTTATAGCATTTATCTTTTTTAAAAATAGTAAATGTTTTTATATTTTATTTATTTATTGAAGAGAGAGAGGCAAAAACAGAGAGTGAATGTGTATACCAGGGTCTCTAGATGATGTAAACGAACTCCAGATGCATGCACCACTTTGTGCATCTGGCCTACATGGGTACTGGGGAACTGAACCTGGGTCCTTAGGCTTCACAGGCAAGTGCCCTAACCACTAAGAAATATCTCTAGCCCTATAGCATCTATTTTAAATACATGTACAAATCCTCAGGGATCCATAATGTGTATTGCATTGTATTTTGGCTGTACTGTGAAATATGAAAACACTTTTCTCATGCATTTAATTTTAATCTCTACTGATCTCAGAGTCAATGAGAATAGGAGTCAAGAAATAATAATATGTATTAATCAAACACTAAGATATTATCTCCACCACATTCAAAGTTTATTGTGGTATTGACATAACTTATGATGACATTTGACACAATCAATTACTCAAAAATTTTCATTGATTAAATACTACTTAAAACAAGCTAAAGATATCTTCTTTCAACCAAGGCTTCTTAGTTAGTCAATACTTCACATTTGAAGTACTACCTCATGATTTTTAGTCTTAATTTTATTTTCACAGCTAGTGAACAAACACAAAGCCTTATACATATATGCTAGATACTGTTCCAGTGAACTACATTTCTGGCCCAGCTAGTTTTCATATTTTTTTGAAGTGAAAACAATTATGGAACAGTAAGGCAAAGCAACTGAGCTAATGCTCATCTATAAATAGCTCAAGGAAATAATAATAAACTAGAGATGGAATCAGACTATATTTTTGCTACTGAATTAGTAGGGACCAGAGTAATATTTGATGAAAAAACCCAAATCTCCATAGCACTTAAAATAACACAAACATTATAATGTTTTATATTCTTTCTTTAATAGTTACTTAACCATTTCATTCTGAATTACAAATATGGAAATAAATATGGTTTAAGTATGCTTAGAACAATATTAAGTTGACACCAACTAACTAAAGGTTATAAATAAGAAAAATATGGATGAGAGTGCATATTTTACAGTAAGCCAAAGAATTATGCATTTAGAAGGATATGCAAAAGTAATTTAAAGAATCCTGCTTTCTAGAAAGTTGCAACTTAGTTCCAAATATTTGTGACTAGTTAATCATGACATTATTTAATGAGACAACTGCAGAAATATTTGTATTATTTCATATATATATATATATATATATATATATATATATATAATTGTCTATTTAACATACTGATCACAAAACAAATTTTAGTCATTAGTTGTTTTTAAAATATTTTAGATGAGTATGGTGGCATAGGCCTGTAATTCCAGCACTACTGAGACAGAGTTAGGTGGAGGAGAAGTTAAGATCAGCAATGGTAGCACAGCTAATTTGGTACCAGCTTGTACTACATGGACCTTGTCTCAAAACAAACAATTCTTTTAAAATTTTGTCTTCTGTATTACCTAAGCTAAATTGTCAGTTCTACTTTGATCAAATCTTTCATTGGTTCACTAAAACTACAAAAAAATATCAGAATAAAAAGGCAAACAGAATGCAAGAAAAACTTATAAAAATTATGCCTATATCACTTCGGTGATGTTTGCAAAGCCATTGCATAGGCTGGATACATTATAACATCTTTTTTGTTGTTTATTTAATGTCATGTAGGCAGGATTACATTAAAATCCCTGCTCGGCCGCTCATGAAATATGTGAGTATAGAAAAACAAGTTTACTTATTTGAGTCTGTTCATCTCTCTGTGGTAAGTCACATCTCTTTTTTTAGATTCAATAAAGGAGGAAGCATGTATGTTCTTAGAGCACTTCAAGTTCTTATTAAATGTTAGTGTCTTTCCTTCTGTCTTCTGTATCAGATTGGATTTAAAGTTCACTTAAGAATATTTTTGAAGCTCTAGCAGACTGGATATCCTTGAAGGAAAGGAAATGAAGAGAGAGAGAGTTAAATACCCTGTGTTAGACATTTCATCATTGTAAGAAAATTTTGTAGGCAAATAAGGTTATTTTATTTTGGCTCACAATTTTGAAGAAATCTTCACAAGTTTATCTGGAACTACTATTTGTCTTGAAGTGAGGCAGAATATCATGGTGCTGGTGAAGGAGAATCACAAGAAAGATAGCTTTTTTATATAGGCAGTCAGCCAGTGACATAAGTCCAAGGAGAACATGGATGCCACCTTGCCTGCATTTGCAAGACTAAAACCTCTGTCTGATCCAGTCCCATACAAGATGGGTACAAGCAATTCCTCAGTAATGGTAGGACCAGCTTCCTCTCCAGGTGTGTTAGCAGCTGACCACTCCTCAGTCAACCTTTTGAATTCATCAACCAAGATGTCTCCCTTGTACACCTGAGACTGATAGCAGGGTTCATCTTAATTGGATGTCTGACCTATATAAATAGACCTGGTATGTGTGTAGTCTTCCCCTATTGGCTATTCATTGATTCTTCTTATTCTAATTTTGGTAAGCTTTCCCCATTCCAAGAGATTGGCTGGGAATAGGGACAGAGATTATTATTTGACTTGGTGTTTTCCTGTTTGCTTCCTGTATATACTTTGCTTCCTGATACTTTCTTGCTTTGTTACATGTATGATCTTTCTGTAAGCTCTGAGGCCTTCACTATCCAATTTCTTAGTCTCTTTCTGACCCCCTATATGAAGGTGAAGGGAAAGTACTCACATGCATGGCTGTGTGTGTGCACGTATGCACACACATGAACTTTTCCAGAGGCTTTTTCCCTGGAGGTTTCTTTGCAAAGGATATTTTCTCCATTCTCCTTTTCCCTTTTACAGCTGGTCAAGGAGGAGAATCCCATTCTGACTTTAGTCTTCTAGCTATCCTTCTCCTGGATCCTAATTCTACCTAAAATAAACATAATTTACTTTTCTCAGAGTCTTTTTTAATACATTGATAATATGATAAGGACCCAAAAGTTGGGGTCCACAGGCCTGGTTTCTCCTGTATAATCCCTTCCTGGGACCCATATACCTCTATCACTGGGATGAGTTGACAGAGTCTGTTCAACTCTATGTGGTCAGGAAGCAGAAAGACAGAAAGGGACAGGGGCAAAATGTAATCCCTAAAGACATATCTCCTGTGTCTTACACTCTACAGTGAGACCCCAGCTTCTAAAGTTTCTAGAAATTTCCAAAACAGCACCCTTATCTTGAGAACACACCTTTATCACATGAACCTGTGGGGTATATTTCTCATTTAAACCATAGCACACCTTGTAATACTTGGTTTAATAAATGTAGCAAGTGCAGAAAAAGCATCTTCAATGGAGTGTTCGTCTCACAGGGAATATCAAATATCAAAAATGAAAACAAAAACTAAACCAACAGAACACAAAACCAGATAGCTAAACTAGTACAGAGCGTAAGGTTATATTGGAGGACATTTGTTGATCTCATTAACTGTGTGACTATAGGAAGCAAATTCCCACATATTAAAAACTCAAGACTGAGTCTGAAATTTAAAGAATTCACAAGGCACCACCCTCAGTTAAAGGGTACACTAGATAAAATAAATATGCTAAAAAAGAATATGATTAGGAAAATTGACAATTTGTAACCACATGAAAATCATCATGTGGTGCTAGCATTTGATTTTACAACATATCTCTGATATGAGAAATCCTCACACTAGCATCATACTTTGACTTAGGTTGTTGAGAGCAAAAGTAAATCCCCTCTAAAGTGATACATTTTTATTCAAGTCAGCTAGATTCTCACTAAACACAAGATCTCAAAAAAAATTACAGAGGAAGAAAAAGCCATAAGAGCAAACTCTTAGAAATATTAATAGCAGAAATTGGTCATTAACACTATAATTAATTGTATATAAAGTAATAGATAATAATCTCAATATATGACTTGAGTCAGAGCCATATTTCAATTGATGGATCACACGGTAACTGTATGAAGAAATACCATCCTGTTTTCCACAGTACCTGTATCACTTTCCACTCTAACCAACAGTGTAAGACACCTGACTGTGGCTGTGGCCTTTTGAACCTGATTTTCAAGAGGAATATGGAAGGATTTGAAACCTTGGCCTAAGAAATGTCTTGCAGTGCTGTAAGTACAGCTTGATAGACTATTCTGGTCAGAGTTGAAAGACATGAATGCAGTAAGAACTATGGACTATGAGGTTTGTCTTTTGAGGGTGAAAAAGAGCTTTGCTTGGACTGGGCTAGCAGTTTGCATCAGAACTAATTTTCTAGTGGAAGAAACTGCAAGGACTATTATTTACACTTGAGAGAGAAGGACTGACAAATTGGGACATTAGTTCAGGTTTTCCATAGTGGCTGTCTGCTTTCTTTATGAACACAAGCATCATAAATGATGCAGGAAAGCAATACTTTGGTTTGGTGCAAATGGAGTGTTATCATAGTTACCGCATCAATCACAGGTAAAAGTGGGACATTCTTCTGATGATGTAAGCTTCAATATTAGTGTTTGGAGAAAAGAAAATGAATGATGTTGGAGTAGAAATTTATGAGGAAGTACTACTCTGTCACAGGGTTTAGTGGTCTGTGGATTCCTAATATGAAAGGAGAGGTAGTATCTATTCCTTAAAAACTTTAAATATCCATAGCATTCAAATATTGTTTAACACATCTTAAAATACTACCTAACATGTAGTATTACTCTACTGATGAGCTTTAGACTTAGTTTAGACTTAGTTTTATAGTTCATTTTCTTTTTTTTTTCTTTTTTCTTTTTTTTAGTTTTTTGGTTGTCACTACCTTATGCGACTCTTTCAAATTTGTGAAATCGTATTAATATCTACATGAAAATTGTAATATATTCTCAACCCAGGCCTGTTTTAATGGGAATTTCCATGATTTCTGGCCAGTTCTCTTTTGCCAAGTGTTTTGCAAAATTCCATTTTTATGTATTTATTTGAGACAGAGAGGAAAATAGTGAGAGAGAGATAATGGGCATGTCAGGGACTTCAGCCACTGTAGAAAGACAGAGAGAGAGAGAGAGAGAATGGGCATGCCAGGGCCTCTGGTCCTGCAAACAAAGTCCAGACACATGTGCTACGTTGTGTATCTGACTTAGGTGGGTCCTGGGGAAATGAACATGAGTTCATTTGAAGGCAAGCAACTTAAACACTAAGCCATTGCTCCAGCCCCAAAATTATATTATTTAAATTATGCATTTTATCAAGGCCTCTCTTTCTCAAGATTCACTTATAACCATAAACTAAATGAATCAATAAATGAATTAAAAGACATTTTCTGTTTAAACATCAAGAATTTTGTGAATATTAGCAGGGGTAGGATATTTGGGTGAGAGAATAAAGTGTATTATTTTAAAAGTCACAATCTTAATTATAAATAATCAGACACTGATATAATTTCTGACACTAGAGTGTGAGGACAAATAATTCTATCATCACTCATTTTGTTAGAGGCATTTTAAAAAATTATACTACCAAGTAAGATTATCTGCCTCAATATACCAAAGATAATGATAGTGATAAATAAAGGAACAGGTATATTTAAGAGATTTCTTGAGTTTATTTATATTTGAAGTAAAGCTGGACATATCTGCTGTGTTCTTTAGGCTAACATAATTCAGAATAGTCTGAATCTGAGGTTAACAGAACTTTATGCAGGAGTATGATTATAAACAGGTGTCTCTGTTAGCTAACAAAACTTCTCTCCTTAAAATTTAGAGAGGTTTCTCAGAACTTTCGCTTTATATAGGTCTTGACCCTGGGTTTTCATGCACATCTTTGCTCAGCCCAATTAAACAAGCCTAATAAGTAAATTTTGAAAGAATTCCTCTACCCATGATATATCCTTATAGTAGTTTTTCATCCATTGATCTCATCATACTGCTATGACAGTAAATTTCTGTTGTCAATTTGATTAGATTAGGGTAATGTACTAGATATACGTCTTGGGTACATCTGTCAGGTCTTTTCCAGGAATGACTGATGGGGGGAGGCTGACATTCCACCAGATAGGGTGGCCATTCTGGTGGTTAACTGTATATAATGAAATACAGGAGAACACAAAGCCATCTACTTGGCTGCCCATGCTAGTCTCTGGTACATGTATTTACCCTGTTGCTGCCATCCTTCTTGGACATTGGATGCCAGCTTCATCAAATTCTAACATGGATTGAAGACTAGTAGTTCTTCATGAATTCTTCAGGCCTTTAGTGTTACACTGGGACAGCTGTGGTAGAAGAAATTTAATAAGGAATTAGGCTTAGATGATATTTTAGAACAGTTTATATTGTACAAGCTTTACCAGGGAGACAGCATGACTCTGAGTCTCCTCCTTATCTATGCAGCTTTACCCTGCTTGTATGTTATCTGGTTAGTGAAGCCATAGGCACAATCATCCCTGAACAAATGGCTTTCTATTCAACATTTGCACTTTCTTAGCACTGATTTATTGCTAAGACACAGGGTAAACATTTTCAACTGCTATAAGACATAATAGGGAGAGACTAGAACAATGAAAACTCAACAATCATCAAGCAAACATCAGATTTATGCAGCTCAAGTCCGATATAACCAGTGACCTGCAGTCTCTGGATTTTTTAATTCCATCCCTCCAGCTGGGCTGAGTAGCCAGGGAAAACTTTTATCCCTAGCCAACAGCCTCCATAGTAGCCCTTGCACAGTTCTGGTATATCCAAAACATCTTCAGGTCTCTATGTAAATCACAGTCCATCTTCCAAAGACTCTTTCAGCCTATTCATGATGGTCATCATGCCCTGCCTATATTCCAAGTCTCAGCAGTAGCTCCGGGAATTGTGTGAATTTTATGACCAATTCACATATTTGTTATGCCCCCCAAACCAATACCAGCTTGTAAGACACAGACATATTCTTAATTCAGGGACAAAAATAAACCATAATCTTGAAAAGCAGGTTCCTTCTCCATTAAATTGTTTCCCAAAAGATTTTGCATGTCTATCATAGTCTTTCCTCAGGCATCCTCTCCATTGTTTTAATGTAAAGCAGTTGGGCCATGTTCCTTGAGATTTCTAATGTTTCACAATATCAGCTTTAACAAAATAAAACCATTCTCAGTGCCTGTAATTGTAACTTGTTTGATGTTTTCCAACTTAAAATCTTAAATCTTTCAGTTCAATATTTTTAGCCAAGCACATCAGTCCATTACAAATTTAACCTTGATCAAATGCTCTGGGCCTGGGCAGCAGAACACAGCCAACCCTTATGTAAGTATCCCAGTTCCAACAAGTCCTCTGCAGTCTTTCCTTGCTCTTAGAAATCTCACAAGCTTTGATATTCAACACTGTCTGTACTTAGCATTCTCAAACTCTCATCAGAATAGTCCAAAAAACTTGGCTTACTGCTCCAGAAGGCATCTTCAGTTGCAAGAACCATGTCCATGCCCATTGCTCCAAAACAAAAGTTCCAAAAGACCAAAATCCACATGGTCATGTTCATCTCACCCCACTTCTGGTACCAATTTCTGTAACAGACAGCTTTAGATCTGCTGAGATGAACTTTCAAACCAGGCACAGTTATGGAGGAAGGGATATTTATTGAAGCTTAGAGATCTAAGGGAAGTTCCATAATGGCAGAAGAAACTGGCCTGCTTTCAGAGGTCCAAGCAGAGACAGAGAGAGCCACAAGCCAAAAGCCACAAAGCACACTTCAGGAACCAGGAACTTCAGGTGGAACTAGGTACTTTGTATATCTTTGTATTGGAATTTTAAACCCACCACTACTCCTTTAAGATCCGTCCAGTGACACCTCCTCTAGCCAGGTGGCTGTAGATCCAAACTACAAACTAACAAAAACATGAAAATTTTTGGGGCCATCTGTCCAAACTACCACAAGACCCAAGTTTCTTTTTTTTAAATTTTTTTTGTTTATTTTTATTTAGTTATTTGAGAGCAACAGACAGAAGGAGAGAGAGAAAGAAAGAATGGGCATGCCAGGGCTTCCAGCCACCGCAAACTAACTCCAGATGCATGCGACCCTTGTGCATCTGGCTAATGTGGGTCCTGGGGAATCGAGCCTTGAACCGGGTCCTCAGGCTTCACAGGCAAGCGCTTAACCACTAAGCCATCACTCCAGCCCAAGACCCAAGTTTCTTAAAGACTACATGTTCTAGTAGATAATAACCACTACCACACAGCTTACCAAACATTTTTACCTTCTATCTCAAGAAATCTAGAGAATTTATAGTCATCAAATATGCAAGTTATTTTACTCTTGATGCTGCAAGTAAAGTTAGATATTGAATAAGTACATGAGGTAGTAGAATTCTGAATATCATTAAGTGAACCAGTTTCCTCATGCCATTCTATTTCTTTTATATATACTCCTCACTTGTTTTCTGATCATGGAAATGATTCAACATTTCTAATACTTCCCTAGGTACTGACTTTCCAGAGCTGGGAAGTACGCTAGATGCATTCATTAGCTTATTATATTACTGGGTTACCTAAAATAAATTTAGAGCCTGAAGAGATGGTTCAATGACCAATTGTGCTTGCTTTCAAAGCCTGCTAATCTGTATTCAGTTCTTCAGCCACTCACATAAAGCCGGCAAGGCATCAAATTGCAGCAGCAAGAGACCCTGGCATACTCATACACACACACACACACACACACACACACACACGTAAATAAGTAATTTAAAAAGTATAATAAAAATAAAAATAAAACTTGGATGGAGAAATTACTTAGTGATAAAAGGTACTTGTTTAAAATAAATTTAAAGACAGACTTGAGATGGGGAAGCCAGTAGTCTACAATGTTACAGAAAATTGACCAAGAAAGACAGAAAATTTACTCTTTTCTGTACGTTGATTATATTACCCATCAAAATCTGAGCCTTGCCTATCAAAGACTTCCATGTGGTAACAATGTCCAGATGGAATCTAGAGGGAATTTATCAGCTTAAAAAAAGGCTTTAAGCATACCAGTAAGCATATTCCATAATACCAAACCCACACACTGCTTAACATTCCTCATTTAAAGATGAGTCTTATATATTCTCTCTTAAATCCATAGTAACTCTGCTACAACAAATAAAATGGAGCTGTCCTGATACTGTGTAACTTCTATGTCAGAAAATTCCATGTATCTTCTACCTGGTTCTCTTAGAATAAATGTTGCCATAAATCGCTGTGTAAATAATCCAACTACCTGAGGCATTCTTAGCTCTGTTGACAGCTCTAGCTGACCTTCCAGCCCACAACCAGAATAAACTCCCAGTTCTGAGAATAAGCCATTTTGATCAACCAGTTTAGCTAAGACTTCAAGGTAATTTCAGATATGGTTCATTTATATGTATACCCTCGTGAAATAGCTACATGTATAAATTTATCAAAAGAACATTCCAAATCTACATATCAAATGTAGTTCATGAAGAACATTTCATTTGATAAGTGTTTTTGGTGAGGTGGTGGTAGTGATGGTCTAGCAGAAAATAACAATATTAAAAGAAACTTGTACTAGGTTGCACAGAAGTTACCCACAGAGAACAGAAATAAGTCCCTGGTCATTCTTGAGTTGCTCACAGGGAGAGACAAGGTAACAGAGTGATAAACTTCTGCTTGCCCACAAGCCTTTTCATGGGGAAACCAAAAAACAGAGAGATAAAAGTTTCTTTCCTACAAGGAACAACCAGGGAATGAAAATAAGTTCCCTGTCCATGCTGTAAATTAGTGATAGTTTTGGGCTGACTGGAACAGGAATTACAAGAAATTTAAACTGTGTAGCTGCCCACTTATGCCACGTATATTTATGTAATCTTGCTTGCTTGTAAGAATAAAGGTATAGGGCTGGAGAGATGGCTTAGCAGTTAAGCGCTTGCCTGTGAAGCCTAAGGACCCCGGTTCGAGGCTCGACTCCCCAGGACCCACATTAGCCAGATGCACAAGGGGCGCATGCATCTGGAGTTCATTTACGGTGGCTGGAAGCCCTGGCGCGTCCATTCTCTCTCTTTCTGTCTTTCTCTATCTGCCTCTTTCTCTCTCTGTATGTCACTCTCAAATAAATAAATAAAAACAACAAAAACATTTAAAAAAAAAAAGAAGAAGAAAGGTATAGAATTCCCTCTTCCCTAAGCTCGAGGCTGACACCATTACAGAAAGATCTGGGTGTCAGTCCACTAGCATGAATAAGTCTTCCTGTCCTCTGTCTGAACAGCTCTGAGTCTCATTCAGGCAGTCCCCTCAACAGTGGTTATGCATGTGCATGTGTATGTGTGTGTGTGGTGTTTATAGTGTATGCACAAGTACGTGTTCAAATCCCCATGCCTTGTGTGCACACATGTAGAAGCAAAATAAAAACACAGAGTTCTTCTTCTATCTGTTTCATATTGTCTCTTTGAAACACAGTCTCTTACTAAGCCTGGAGTTAGTATGAGGTTGATCCAGTCACAAAATTAAATTTAAAGGTATGGCAATATTGTTCTGTGGTAAAGCAGTTGCCTAGGATGTACAAGACCCTAGGTCCAATCCTCATATCTGCTAAAGAAAACAAAACAATGAATAAATAAATAAATAAATATAAGGCATGGTATAAGAAAACAAGTCTTATTACATGAGATACAGACTCACATGCTATCTATTTTTGGTATTACTCAAATAAAATTACCACAAATACATAAAAATCATGATATTCAGTGAAAATACAAAATATATCTGAATCACAGTCTGAAGAACTTAAGTTGTATTTGCATTATTATTCTGAAAAGTCCTAGAGAATATAGAAATGTAATCTAAAAATTAACATGGAATCAGGTGGAGAAAAAAGTAAATGTGTGAGAATAAAATGCTTAGAATTGACTTTCTAATTTATTACTTAGAAAAAGATGAAACACCTTCAATATTGTCAATTTTATATCATCATATAGTATGCTTAACATATTAACATTAACAATTAGCAATAGTTACTATAGTAGATCTTATCCAAATTAGGAAATCACCCAAAATTTAGAAAAAAGAGTGATATTGGCATCTGAATTAAATAAAGTAGAAAGTAAAATGCTCATGTTTTTGCCTTATTATATTTCTGAATCTAAAGATGAGCTTGCAAACAGTTTCCAGATAGGTTTAATGACAAAATATATGAATTACTATTTTTTTAAGTTTGACAGAAATTATTGTCATAATATTCTTGAAAACTTATTTCATTTATGATTTTTTGAATTTTATCTTTGTGTCATCTAGAGTTTTGAGACTTTTTATTGTGATTTCATATTACTGATGATTGAATTGCTTAATTTTATGTGTACAAAGCAATCACAAATGAGGCAACAGAAAATGAAACTCAAGTTGTTTTCAACAGAAATGATGTAATCACCCTGTTTTCATCAAATTATATGCATAATAATATTACAGGATGATTAATTTAAAAAGATATGATATAATAGGCCTATTCCTTTAAAGTCTATGGATTACTTTGACAGTCAAGGAACAACAAAAGATAATCTTGAAAATTCAAAGACCATTCAACTCAGTAACCAGTTCATTATATTTTTGGTAGACTATATCTTATACCTGTTTAGCTGATATTACCCTCACTAGACCTACAAGCCTCTTTTTCTGCATTAAATTGATCTACTTTAGAAATAAAAATCTAATTATTCATATCTCTTTTGAATTAGCAAGACTGACTTAATGATATTATTTCCAAAATTATCAATTGAGAGTATACCTGTCATTGTGAAAGTTTCAATTATGATATGTGATCAAACCTTTCACCATTGACTAATTCTGACCTTAGGCCATAGAATGCATTCATACCTTTGTAAAATTCTACAGTAAACAGAGGGAGCATCCTGGGCCACCATGAAGCAATATCCAGATAAAGCATGAGTTTTTTCTTCTGACAGTTATAAAACAGAAAAGCCAAAAAAAGAGAAACCAAATGTTACATGTTGTTCTGCAGAATCCTCTCATGAATTGTAATGTGTTGTAAAGACATGAACCCATCCATATTTCCCATATGTAGTAAAACTAAGCAATCTGTGTTGAATTTATATGGTTCATATTAGAAATGTGACCTATTCAATAAAAATATTTATTATCAAGCCAAACATGGTGGCGCATGCTTTTAATTCCAGCACTCAGGAGGCAGAGGTAGGAGAATTGCCATGAGTTCAAGGCCACCCTGAGAAAACAGAGTGAATTCCAGGTCAGCCTGGGCTAGAGTGAAACCCTACCTCAAAAAAAAAAAAAAAAAGAAAAGAAAAGAAAGAAAGAAAACTATATATAGTTATCCCTATAGCTTGTGGCAAACATGAAGTAAATAATAAGAATTCATTGTGAGCATTACAAATATTAAACAGTAGAGAATTCTTATATTTAATGAAAATGTACTGAAAATGCATTGCATGTGTGTGTTACAGAGGCAGAAGTGGTGACATCATGTAGTATATAGTGTTGCACGTGTCATGTGGAGAGTTGTAAGGCAGCAAAGAAATGAGACAGTAAAAGGAATTCACTTGTTACTGAATCATCTCACAATCTAAATGCTTCAGTATTATTGGGGAAATTCCCTAATATTTGTTAAAAATAAAATGCACTTGATTGTTCTTTAAAAAGGAGCAGAAGTATCCTAAATAATCAATATCTGGATATTTCCTTTTGCTTATAAATTTTTTGAGCATTACATTCACCATATTTCTATGTATTAACATTTATACTAAATATAAATTGTGCATGGAAGAGATGCTACTCTGGCTTAAGTAGTAAGAAAAAATCAAATAACATTTTCCATCTTAAATGTTGTGTTACTAGATAATCTATTTTTCTTGAGAAATTATCTTCTGTATTTGTCAGCCCAAAGCCAGTAATATAGCATTTAAGAAACCTGGTATTTTTTTTCCCATATCAGTGATCTTACTCCACTTTAGATTTTGTGCCAACTGTGACATGGGAAATTTCATATATATAATATATTCTATTACCAATTTTATTTGAGAGAGTGAATAAAATGAGAAACGTGTAAAACAATGGTTCAAAAAGTAAATTCAATACTAGGATTATAGGCATGAAACCCAGGGGGAGCATATGTTTGAAATGCATCATTGTAAAGTACTACTTCAATTCTCATCATAAAGAAAATGTATGTGTTATTCCTAGAAAATCTCATATTTCCCCAAAATTCTATTTTTTGAATGAAGTTATACTCATTAATGACTACATGCACATTATAGCATATTGTAATATTAATATCAATCTAATGTGTTATAAGTGACAAGTATATGACCCATAGTACAACATGGCAAAAAATTTTTAGGTCAAGTGGTAAAGTTTATGATGGTTTTTATAGAAGAGAAAAAGATGAATGTTTTGTTGGCTGTTGCCAGCTACTGAGCTAATGGTTTTCTGCCATGACATTCTTCCCTATGATTTTTCTATGGGCTTTTATACACATTACCAATACACTGATCAGCTTGTGTGGAGGGATATTTGTGCTATCAAAACTGTGGACACTAGGGGGTGTTGTAACAAGCTGTTTGAGCTCATATGATAATTACAGAAACTTTACCTGCTGATTTTCTTTTAAATATTTTATATAATATTAATTTGATAATAATTTGATAGTTTTATATTTTATATATATATATATATATATATTTGTGTGTGTGTGAGACAGAAAGATACAGAAATAGGCAGGTAGAGAAAGAGAGAGAGAGAGAGAGAAAGAGAAAGAGAATGGGCATGCCAGAGCCTCCAGCCACTGCAAACAAACTCCAGATGTATGTGCCCCCTTGTGCATCTGGTTTGCATGGGTCCTGGGGAGTTGAACCTAGGTCCTGTGGCTTTTCAAGCAAGCACCTTAACTGCTAAGCCATCTCTTCAGCCTTTACCTGCTGATTTTCTAAGGGTAAGTACTCTGTGGCAGTTATCTTCTTGTGGCTGGGACAAAACACCTGACTAGAAATAGCTTAGGGAAGGAAATTTTTATCACACTTACAGTTTCAAGGGGAGGTTTATTATGGCAGGGAAAGTATAATAGTAGAAGACATATTGTAACATTAGCATGGAGGAAGCAGCAAGAGTAGGATAGCTATGAATACCAAGTTGGGCTGAATTAATATACCTCAAAGTGAAATCACAGTAACACACGTCCTCCAGCAAGGGACCACCTCACACAGGCTCCTATACTTGGAATTATGTATGGGCGTAATCACAAACATGTGAGGGTATAGAGGACACTTTACATTTAAACCATCACATTCTGCCCCTGGCCCCTTTGGACTTATGGCCATTTCGTGATACAAAATTTATTCATCCAACTTTAAAAGTTACCATAGTCTTTACCAGTCCACAAGCTGTTCAAAGGTCCAAAATCTCATCTGAGATTCAAGGCAAACTTCTGTGAGCCAAGTAAAATCAAAATTCAAGATACATAATTCCAAAACATAATTACATGGAGTAAACATTCCCATCTCCAAAAGGTAGTAATGGGGGCACAGCAAAGAAATATTAGACCAATAAAACATCAAAAATCAGCAGGATAAACATCAAATCCTGCAATTCCATGAATGCCACCTTGGACTTGTGTTGAAATCCGTTTGGTTCGTTATAGGCTTATGCAACTTTGTCCCTCTAACTGTGCTACTTATAGCCCCCTCCTTGAAGTAGGATATGCTCCAAGCCAGTAACATTCCTTGCTGGCCATCCTATGGTCTTTGAATCTCAAAAACCCTGGGCTTTTTGCTATAATCTTCAGTTCAGCTTCACACAAAGTTGTCCCTGAGGGAACTTCAACCTTGCTCACACTGTCTAGCCAGAGGCTCCCATAGCCATGGTTGCAATCAATGACCCTCTAGATCCTGCATTCTTTTATATTTACAAAGAACATGTGGGCAACACTGTCAAATTCTTTATCCAGAGTAGATGAAGTCAGGCATTGAGGAGAAGGAAACGCCTTCAGCATTCTTTCTTCATATCCTCTCCACTTAGCACTCTTCCAAGTTTGATTTTTCAGTGGGTTGGATTTCACCATCATGACATATTTTCTATTGTTCTAATGCAGAGCAGCTGGCTCATTCTCAATGGTCATAATATTTATTTGTTTTTAATCTTATTGTCTTTATGCTTATTATTATTATTATTATTAACAAGGTGTTTCATATGGATACATCATGTGTTGGTACCCTGTTTTCCCACATCCCTGCCCCCATTCCATTGGGGACATGCCTCAATGCGGTTGCAGGTATTTTGGGGGTAGGGAATGTCTCTGGGCATGATGTGTCAACCTGCGGCTCTTACAATCCTTTCACCCCCTCTTCAGCAAAATTCCCTGAGCTGGGGCTGGAGAGATGGCTTAGCGTTTAAGCGCTTGCCTGTGAAGCCTAAGGATCCCGGTTCGAGGCTCAATTCCCCAGGACCCACGTTAGCCAGATGCACAAGGGGGCGCACGCATCTGGAGTTCATTTGCAGAGGCTGGAAGCTCTGGCGCGCCCATTCTCTCTCTCTCTCTCTCTCTCTCTCTCTCTCTGCCTCCTTCTCTCTGTCGCTCTCAAATAAATAAATAAACAAAAAAATTTAAAAAAATTCCCTGAGCTGTGGTCGGTGAGTTTTAAGTCTACTTCAGTGATGAGCACTTAGGAGCCTCTGGATTTCTACTTTGGCAGGTGTTGAGTATCCCCAGGGTCTGTCTCCTACACCCTGGTCCTGATTATCAGGAACATCGTTGAAGATGTACCCTTGCTCATCTCCTCATTCCTCTGTGGATTCATCTGTGACTTGTCTGAAATGTGAGGGGTAGTTTATCTCCCCTGGTCTTGCTACATTCTGAAAAAGAAGATCACATTCTCCAAGGGAGAGTGAAGTCAGTATAGTATCAATGGGATAATAATTATTAACTTAGTGAGAATTTGATGTATGTAACCCCTCTTTTAGCCAAAGACCAGTGAGAGCTTGACATTGGAGAACATAATCTTTGTTTCCATAGGATTCTGATCTGGTTCCCAATTCCAGAAAAGGGTTCCTTTATACTGAGCGGATATCTTGGCCAATCAGAAAGCTATTAGTTACCCATTGAGGCTGAGTACCACTATTGCACTAGCATTTATATTCTGCCAGGGTGTTTACTTCTGAGTAGCTTAGACCTCTGGTTGCTCCAAACGTTGTTGGTCATTTTCCCCTAGTAGCTCATGTAGTGCTTTGCAGCACTGAACAGGCTGTCTGGGGACTGCCTTTTTCCTGAATACCAGCCAGGTCTCTCCATACTGTGTCAGCAGCATATTGTGTCTTCAGCAATAGGGTCTTAGCTTTTGCCTCAGGCAGGTAATCAAGTGCTTTTATTGAAAGCTGTCTTGATTTGGGGAACCTAAAAGGACTCTTTGATCAACAGCTCAATATGGGTAGTAGCAACCAGTCTCTGATATTGAGAGTTACAAGTCAGAGACAGAATTTTGTTTTCTTTTAAGTTTAGGCATCATTCCACCCTCTCCAGGGCCCTACTTTTCTGTTCCTCCTTTACTCCTTTTGAGGGTTATATCTTTTAGCCTATCTCCAAGGATAAAGTTTTCTATGGTATTAGCTCATTTTAGCTTTAATTTTGTGTTTGTTTTACCCCCACCCCTTCCCCTCCTCTCCCCACAACCATTCCATCCCTATTGTCTGGGCCTTGAATTTATTGTTTAGGTTTTTTTAGTTCATTGTAGATTCTAGATATTAGGCTAATATCAGTGGTATGGCTAGTGAAGATTTTTTTTTCCCATTCATTGGGTAATCTATTGGCTCTGCTTACAGTGTGTTTGTCTATGCAAAAGCTTTTTAGCTTCATGATATCCTATCGGTTGAGTGATTGTTTAATTTCCTGGGCTACTAGGTTTTTGTTCAGAAAGTCTTTCCCCATTCCTATATCATGGACAGTGCCTCCTATTTTTTTCTTCCAGTAGAAGTGGTTCAGGTCTCTGAAATCTTTATTCCATTTGGACTTGATTTTTGTGTATGGAGAGATGAGTGGATCTAGTTTCATTTTCTACATATGGTCATCCAATTTGTCCAACAGCATTTGCTGAAAATTATGTCTTTTTTTAAGTCTAAATTGGAATTTTTGTCAAGTATCAAGTAGCTGTAGTTTCTCAACCTAAAGTCTGTGACTTAAATTCTGTTCCATTGGTCTGTGTTTCTGTTCTTATGCCAGTACAATGCTGTTTTTGTTAGTAACTTTCTAATATAACTTTAGATTGGGGATGGTGATACCTCCAGAGGGTTTTTTATTTTTAATTTTATATTTGGTAAGGATGTGTTTGGATATCCAAGACCTTCTTCCCTTCCATATGAATTTTGAGATTTTTTTTCAATCTCTGTGAAGAATGATGCTGTTATTTTTATTGGTATTCCATTAAATCTGTATATTGCTTTTGGTAGAATTGCCATTTTCACAATATTAATTCTACCTATCCAGGAGCATGGGAGGTATTTCCATCTCCTCAAGTCCTCCTCAATTTCTTTCTTGAGTCTTTTATGTTTTTATTATGTAGGTCTTTTACATTCTTAGTTAATGTTATTCCAATGAATTAAATTTTTTTGTTGCTATTGGAAATGGGACAGCCTCATTGATTTCTTTCTCTGTATATTTATCCTTTGCATATAGAAAGGCTGCCAATTTTGTGCATTGATTTTGTATTGTATCCAACTACTTTACTGAAGAAATTTATCACCTTTAGATGTTTTGAGATGGAAACCTCCAAGTCACTTATGTATAGGATCATGTCACCTGAAAATAGGGATAACTTGACTTCTTCTTTTCCAATTTGAATTGTTTTATTTCTTTCTCCTGTCTTATTGCTTGGGCTAGGACTTCTAGTACTATGTTGAAAAGCAGTGGTAGGAGTGGGAAGCTCCATCATGTTCTCAATCTCAATGGGAAGTCCTGGAATATTTCCCCATTAAGTATTATCTTGGATTTGGGTGGTTTATATATAGCCTTTATTTTGTTGAGATATAAACCCTCCATGCCTATTCTGTCCAATGTTTTGATCATGAAGTAGTGTTCTATTTTGCCAAAGGTCTTCTCAGCATAAATTGAGATGATCATGTGGTTCTTATGGTTCAGTTTAGTTATGTGGTGTATTATGTTGACCGAATTTTGTATGTTGAACCATCCCTGCATCCCTGGGATGAATTCTATTTGGTCTAGGTGGATAATGCTTTGTGTGTGTGTGTGTGTGTGTGTGTGTGTGTGTGTCTGTGTGTGTGTGAGAGAGAGAGAGAGACAGAGAGACAGAGAGGGAGAGAGGGAGAGATGGAGGATTTTGTTTGGAATCTTTGCATATAAATTCATCAGGGATATAGGCATGTAGTTTTCTTTTCTTGTTGCATCTCTGTCTGGTTTTGGTATGAAGGTGGTGCTAGCTTCGTAAAAGGAGTTGGAGAGGATTCCCTGGTCTCTGATTGTCTGAACAGTTTGATAAAAATTTCAGTTCTTAAATGAAGGCTTGATAAAATTTGGCTGAGAAGCCATCCAGTCCTGGACATTTCTTTTTGGGGAGGTTTCTGATTACCTTTTCAATGTCCACAGATGTGATAAGTTTGTATAGGAAATTAATATGCTCTTAGTTTAGTATTGGAGGGTGGTATGTGTCTAGGAATTCATCCATTTCTTCCAGATTATCCAATTTTGTGGAGTAGAGATTTTAGAAGTATGCCTTGATGATTCTTCCAATTTTATTTATGTCTGTTGAGATCTCTCCTTTTTGACTTCTGATTTTGTTAATTTGATCAAATTGGCCAGGGGTTTATCAATCTGGTTTATTTTTTCATAGAACTAGGTCTTCATTACATTATTTTTTTTAAATGTTTTCTTAGTTTCCTATTGATTAATTTCTGCTCTGATCTTGATTATTTCTTTCAATCTGGAGCTCTGAGGGTTGGATTCTTCTTGTTTTTTCACTGCCTTTAGGTGGACAGTTAGTTATTAATTTGGGACCTCTCTGCCTTTGTTATGAAGGCAATTAGTGCTATGAAGTTTCCCCTTAGGGCTGCTTTCAGTGTGTCCATTAAGTTTTGGGAGGTTGTGTTTTCAATATCATTCAATTCTCAGAATTTTATAATTTCTTTTTTGATTTACTCCACAACCAATTCATTCTTTAAAAGTGCATTGTTTGTCTCCACTAACTGGTGGAGTTCTTGATGAATGTCTTTTGGTTGATTTCTAGCTTTAAAGAATTGTGATATGATAGGATGCAGGAAGTTACTTTAATTTTCCTGAATTTATAGAGGTACATTTTATGACCTAATATATGGTCTATTTTGGAGGAAGTTCAATGGGCTGCTAGAAGATTGTGTATTGTGTAGAGTTGGAGTAGAAATTTCTGTAGATGTCCATTAGATCTTATTGATCTATATATTGTTGAGCTCTATTATTTTCCTATTAATTGTCTACTTGGATAATCTATGTGTTGATGATAGTGGAGTATTAATTTCTTTGACTATGATGGTGTTGGTGTTTATTTCTGTTTTGTTGTCAAGTAGATTTTATTTTATAAACTGTGGTGCACCTGTGTTTGGCTCATATAGATTTTTGATTTGTGATGTTCTCATGTTAGATCATTCCCTTGATAAAAAGAAGTGGCCTTCTTTGTCCTTTTTGATTACTTTTGGTTTAGTCTATTTTATCAGATATTAAAATAGCAACACCAGTTTTTTTTTTTTTAATTCCACTTGCTTAGAATATCATTTTCCATCCTTTCACCCTGAGGAGGTGTCTCTCTTTAGTGGTGAGGTGGGTTTCTTGAAGACAGCAGATAGAAGGGTCCAGTTTTTTGATCCACCCTGATAACTGGTGTCTTTTGATTTGTGAGTTAAGACCATTAGTGTTTCAGGTTATTGCTGTGAGGTTTGAATTAATACCTGCCATGATGAGTTGCTTAATGGAGTTTGTTGTTTCCATGTGTTTTTTACTTGTTTGTCCGTGTTCTAATTTTGGTTATTCTGATCTTTTTCTTATTAGCTTTTGATTGTTTGACTCTTCTGTGTGGAGTATTCCCAGATGTATTCTCTGTAGGTTTGGCTTTGTGTTGATATAATCATAGAGTTGACTTTTTCATGGAAAGCTTTCCTTTCACATTCTGTTATGAAGGATACTTTTCCTGGGTACAGTTGCTTGGGTTGGGAGCCAGAGATTTTTAGATTTTGAAGTGTTCCATTCCAGGCCTTTCTGGCTTTCAGGTATTCCATTGAGAAATCTTATGTTATTCTAATGGGATTCCCTTTGTATGTTGTGAATTGCTTCCCTCTTGGTGCTTTTAACACTCTCTCTTTGTTTTCATTGTTAAGGGTTTTAACTATGATGTGTCTTGGAGAGTTTCTTCTCTGGTCCTGCCTGTTTGTTGTTTTGTGGGATCCTTGTGTCTTGATGGGCCTCTCTTTTGCAAGATTTGGAAAATTTTCCTTTCACCATCTATTATGAAGGATACTTTTCCTGGGTAGAGTGCTTGGGTTGGAAGCCAGACTTTTTAGACTTTGAAGTGTTCCATTCCAGGCACTTCTGGCTTTTGAGGTCTCCATTGAGAAATCTGACTTAATCCTGATGGGATTGCCTTTGTATGTAGTGAACTGCTTCCCTCTTGCTGTTTTTAGATCTCTCTCTCTCTCTCTCTCTCTCTGTCTTTATTTTCATTGTTAAGAGTTTGATGTGCCTTGGAGAGTTTCTTCTTTGTTCCTCTCTGGCTTGTGTTCTATGGGCTTCTGGTGTCTGTATGGTCCTCTCTTTTGAGAGATTTGAAAATTTTTCTTCAGTAATTTTGTTGAACATGTTCTATATGCCTATGGCCTGGATTTCCCCTCCTTCTGGTATATCCATGATCCAGATATTTGGTTATTTTAGGGTCTCCCACAGTTCACTCAGATTCTGTTCAGTTGAGATTTTTTGACCTTAATGCTTTTGGCCTCCTGATCAATTTTTTTATGTCTTGTCATCCAGATCAGAGGTTCTGTCTTTTGCATGAGTAACTCCGTTAGTGAGGAGTTCTGGAGATGTTTCTATAACATGTAATTGATTTTTGTTTTTTGTTGTGTTACTTGGCATCTTGTCCATCTCTTTTGTGAGGTATGATTTCATTTCAAGTTCTGATTTTCTTGATGCTTCCTAGAATTCATTCTTGCATTTGATCAAGTCATCATTAAGCTTAATCAATCGTTTATTGAGATCTTCCATTTCTTGACTCATCTTCAATTCACTCATATCTCTTTTGAGGGGTATAATATTTTCTTCCATCAAGTAAAGCCTACTGTCAAAAGCTGAATGCTCTAAGAGACAATTCTGTTAAATTTCATTAAAATGATTCCTGGTTTTTTGATAGTTTGCATCAAATTCAGCAATTCTTTTGATCAGGATCTCATTGTTTTTTGTGTTTTCATTTTTGGATTGAATTTCTGTTGATTTATCTATGATTTCATTGGAGGCTTCCATTGTGGGACTAGGCATCCTTGGTGGAGATCTCTCAGTTTTCTGAATTTCACTGGCTTTTTTTTTTTTTTTGCATTGTGGTCTTCTCATTTTGGGAAGACACTTTATTCTATTGAGGATGAAGCAAGTTTTTGTCCTGTAGGATCTTCAGAGGGTGTTCTGTTTTAAATGTGAACTGGATTGGTATACTGGTGTAGAATTGAGTTATATCCACAGATGCACAGACTGTCAAGATTGAAGGTACATCAAAGGTCATTGGGGAACTCGGAGCTCTTTCCTGCTCACTCAACTTGCATACACTCTTCATCACATGGCAATCACAGTTTGGTAAACCAGGCACCAGGACCTGGAGAGCCAGAGGCAAGAGGCCTTCCCCGACAGTGGTCTGTGTACCCTCTAACTTAGGGGAATAGGGATGTCATTATCCAGGCGCCACTCAGGATACCAGAGGAAAAGGCCTGTTTCCACAGCTCACACACAGGGACCAGGCCTCCCCACGCCAGGCACAAGGGAATCTTCAGGGACCAGGAGACTGAGATGAGCCAGGGAACAGGGATATGGCCTTCTCACTGCACACCATTTGCACCTTCTGGCACAGGGTATCCAGGAGTTGGGGACCCAGTGGCACTTTGATCAAGAAGGCAGAATAAGGGGCCTACTTCCACAGCAAGGTCACAGGGTTCAAGCAGCCTCAAGCCAACCACAGGGGAACCTACCAGGACCAGGTAACTGGAAGGATCTCTGGGGAACAGGGATATGGCCTACTCACTCTGTGCCCACTGCACAAACCCTCAGGTGCAGGGTATCCAGGAATTGAGGGTATTTATAAAATTTTTATTAACAGTTTCCATAAATATATATAATTAACCATATAATTCCCACCCACCATCCCTTGCAACCAAGACCGACCCTCCACTGAACCCCTTATTCTCTCCAATTAGTCTTTTTCTATTTTGATGTCATCCTTTTTCCTCCTAATATGAAGGTCTTATGTAGGCAGTGTCAGTCACTGTGAGATCATGAATACAACAAGGCTATTCTGTGTCTAGAAACATCTTTGTAAGCAGTATTACCCTTATTTGGCTCTTACATTCTTTCTGCCACCTCTTTAAAATGCATCCTGAGCATTGGAGGGTGTGATAGAGATATTGCTGAACACTCCACTGTCACTTCTCACCACTATGGTGGCTTTTGAGTCAGCCAACTGGCAGCCATCTGAAAATAAGTTTGTCTAGCCAAAAGTTATAGTACCATTAATATATGGATATAAACATAAGTGCTTAGAGGGCTGATTGGTGGGCATAATATATGCATTTAGATAGACAACAGAAGTCATTATTCCCTATAGCTTATGACCTCCCTAGCCATAGGCTTTTGATTAGGTTCTCAGTACCAGGCGTGTATGCCCTCCTACAGAGTGGACCTCAACTCCAATCAGAAAGCAATTGGTTTTCCCCATAATAAACATGCCACAAATGCACCAGTTAGCACATATGTACCTACATCCAGATTAGTGGAACTTCCTTTCTAAGGGTGTTAATTACCTATGTAGAAGCCAAAGCCAATTGGAATCATTGGAGCAAAAAGGACCAATATTTTGGCCTGTGCTCCCAGATCATGAGGCCACTGGGGATGATGGGACACTTCTATACTGACCCTCTGGTAAGTCACCTGTCTTCTTGAGCAGGGAGGATACAGAGACCCAAACAAAATTGCTGTACAGTCTGAAACATGAGAGTTATAATAAAGGATCAATCAGTCCTCCTGACTTTCCAAAGAAGAGAAAACTACTTGGCCAGCATGGCCCTGACTCATCCTAACAGACAGAAAACACAAGTAAGGTGAAGAGCTATTCCTGGGTCCCTAAAGTCTCTTTGGAGAGCCATTATTGACCTCCAAAATTAATCCTTAGTTAAATTTTGGCTATATTCATGGTCTTACACACAGAGAGAGAAATATATAACCAAAGATAAAAATATCTTGAACATATAAATGGACTGTTAATTAATATAACAAGAGCTTTCTAAGAGGAGAAACAAACAAGGCCTTAAGACATCCTTTCCCCATAGTTCTAATTCTATAATAATAATAGTGATAATAATAATAATAATAGTAATAATAATACAACTGTAGATGTCAAAAGGGTTATTTTCAAATCTAGAATATATAAGTAAGTTCTGAGACCAAAAAATATATACTTGTTGATAACTCTAATATCTCATCTGTTTTACAAGCCATGTAAGATACTAATGTGCCATTTGATGAACAGTTCTGGGAGAAAATCTCAGCCAGTTCATGCTCAGATGGTCCTGAGACAATCCAAGCCTGTCTACCCGGATTCTCTCGACCTCAAAAAGGACCAGTTTGTTGTGTGCTCACTTCTCATTAACTCCTTACTTTTAGTCTTTCTCCCCAATGTTTTATTCCAAGACTATCTTCCTACATTCTGGGGTCCATTAGAATAGTTCCTCTCTCTTGGAGAGACTCTCTAACTGCCACAACTTCATGTCCCATTCAGTAGGATGTAGTAAGGAGGATCTGAAATCTTCATGTCCCTTGTCCCCTAATAGTAGTTAGAGTGTCTTATCATGAGAGGGAGGAATAAAAGGGGAATTATGGTGACTGGATCCCTGAAGGTAAAAAGGACAGGAAAGTTTTTCTTATTTCTTTCCAGTTCCAAAGAACTGTTTTTCCATGTGTGTGCTTGCCTTCTTTGATGCTGGTCAAGCTATGTCTCTGCCTGTCCAGCTCTAAGCCCACCAGAGCTGAATGCCTGCTCAATATTTCCATAATCAGGAGCAGTTGTGTCAAGACACCAACTCTCCTTTGGTGAAAAAGGATTAACCACCCCATACATAATTATTTCCTCTCCCACTTATTTTTCCCCACTCTTGATTGCTTCATAGGTGTATCTCTACAAGACTCTGCCTGTGCCAACAACCTGTGCCTACCGAAAGAGATCTTCACCCCTCTGCTGGTGGGCCTCAGTGTGACCCTGTCTCTGGGTGCCTCTGGTGACCAACAGCCTCAAATCTCTCCAGAGACAATTGAACTTTCTCACAGGTGTGGTACTTCAAAACCATCTAACTTTAGACTTTATTACTGCTGAACTTGGGACAAGATTATTGTTTTCTTTGTTAACAAATCAAACCTTGTTAAGTTGCTTGACTGCTACAAGCCTGAGGACCCTCAACACCTGGTTTTCTAACCCTTTAGTTACTTGGCTTGTATTTAGTCCCCTCCTTACTATAGGAACCCTATTGCTTGTAGCCCCCTGCCTCATCAAATTTCTCAGATAACAAGTAACTAATATTGCCAAGGTTGCTACTATTTAAGTCCTCTATCTGGACCTATAGTAAATTATAAAGAAGTCATTTGGGATGACACTGCCCCATTATAAAAAACAAAGGGGGAGTTGTCGGGCACTGCCACGCACAGGCTAGAGCCTTCAGGAGAGGGGCCTGAGCTTCCAGGCATGGCTAAGGTCCCCCAGACTACAGGACACTCCCTCTCCAAGCCCAGCACACCTGAATTTAGGCTTTGCACAGAGCCCTGTAACCTTTGGCCAGTTGCCTAGGAAACTCCTTATCAGCGAGCCCCTTCACAGCATATCCCTGAGACCCTAGATCACCTGACCTCCCCCTGCCGTTGCCTACATGCTTGAATGAATGTTCCCATAGGAACCTTGTAAATCCAATCCCTTTAGTGCCCTCTTCCACCCTCAGATGCTTATAAACCCATTTCCTTGACAATAAACGAAGAGAGATCTTCACCAAAACTATCTCCCAGGAGTGATTCTTTCTCTCATCAATTGCTTACCCACCCCAAGTTGCCTGGGCACTTTTGCGGGGACTGTGGCCGGCCTCAGAGCAAGAACCCAGGAACCCACAATCTACTGTGAAACATGAGTAGTGATTAATATTTGTGGCACTAATTCTACAGAGTATACATATATGATATCACTATGTTTTTCACTTTCAATATACAATTTCTATTTGTCAATTAAGTTTGTACTTTAAAAATAAGAACTTGTTCAAGTTGTAGGTCAATCTACTCAGTTACTTAAGATTTTTTTAAATACATTTATTTTAAAATTCTACTAGCATACAATAAAAGAATTGGGTTTCATGGCTGGAGAGATGGTTCATTTGTTTAAGGTGCTTTTTTGCAAATTCTGACAGAACAAGGTTCTAGTATACATGTAAGTCAGATGCACCAAGTGATGCATGCAACTGGAGTTTGTCTGCAGAGGCAAGAGTCCCTGGCACACCCATTATGGTACTTTTTCAAACTTTTTTGATTCTCTTCTGCATTCTTTTCCTCTACTCACTCTATCCCCATACCTCATCATATCCTCCTCATAACTTTCTTCCACTTTTATATTACCGGAGACCTTTTACCCACCCCACACTTTCTCAATACCTTCTGCTACCCTTTTGTGTTCTAGTTGTATTTTTGTTCAGCCACATTAACAATGGAATTATGACAGTGAAAATTTATGATCATATCAGTTTCTCACAGAATAAAAGAAAACTTAAATACATCAAATTCTCCTTAAGTTAGCAATGCTTATCCCATATAAACTATGCTGACTCACTCTCTGCTGGAGAATCTGTTCTTCTTTTTCAAAATGTAATGAGACCTGAGGAGATAAACTATACCCCACACTTCTGCAAAGCCACAGAAGAAAGCACAGAGGAATTGGGGAGAGCAAGAGTGCTGCTTCTATGATGAACCAGATAATCAGTGCCAGGGTGAAGGAGACAGACCCTGAGGTTACTCAACACCTACCAAAGCAGAGATCCAGAGGCTCCTAAGAGCTCGTCACTGAAGTAAACTTAAATCTCACCCACCACAGCTCTGGGAATTTTGCAGAAGGGGCAGAAAGATTGTATGAGCCACAGGTTGGGACATCATGCCCAAAGGCATTCCCTCCCCCCCACACACAAAAAACTAACTGATGCTCCCACAATTCATAACCCACAACCCCATGAGGAATACCCGCAATTTCACTAAGGATGGTTCCCAGCAGAATGGGGGCAGGGATGAGGCAAAAGAGGGAACTAACACATGATAAATCCCCAAAAAATATTGTTGATAAAAAATTGTGAATTTTGCATCAATCCAAATAACTAAAATTCCTGTTATAATTAGGATTAATTTTGTGTGCATGCTTTTATTAACCACCACTCTTTGTATTTTAGCTTTCTTTTCTTATTGAATTAGAAATCATTGTAGGAAATTTCTTCAGTCTCTTTCCTTGCCAGTCACTACACTCACAAGACTCTTCTCTTTGATTTCTAATACATTTTCTTAGTTTTGTCTCTTCTAGAACTTCATCTAAGCAGAATCATATTTGTGTGCATATTTTCACATTCAGAATAACATATTTGAAATTCCCACATATTGATACACACACACACACACACACACACACACACACACACACACACATATAACCAATAATTTGTTGCATTTAATGGATTGTGCTATTCATCATTCTCCATTTTTTGCACTTATTCTTCAATTAGGGTATTGCTCTATTAGTGTGTTGATATAGAGAGTATTTGAATTACTATAAAGCAAATAAGGTGTTTCAGGAAAAATCAACATAATTTGTATTTTATAATATACACCAAGATGTTATGCATCATTTTCTTTTTTTTCTCAATTTTTATTAATATTTCCATGATTATAAAAAAATATCCCATGGTATTACCCTCCCCCCCACTTTCCCCTTTGAAATTCCATTCTCTATCATATCCCCTCCCCATCTCAACCTTTCTACTTACATATATACAATACCAACCTAATAAAAGCCCTCCTCCCTTTCTTTCTCTTCCCTTTCTATCTCCTTTTTTAACTTACTGGCCTCTGCTACTGAGTTTTTTCCTTCTCTCACAGAAGCCCAATCATCTGTAGCTAGGATCCACATGTGAGGGAGAACATGTGGCGCTTGGTTTTCTGGGCCTGGGTTACCTCACTTAGTATAATCCTTTCCAGATCCATCCACCTTTCTGCATATTTCATGACTTCATTTTTCTTTACCACTGAGTAAAACTCCATTGTATAAATGTGCCATATCTTCATTATCCACTCATCAGTTGAGGGACATCTAGGCTGGTTCCATTTCCCAGCTATTATAAATTGAGCAGCAACAAACATGGTTGAGCACGTACTTCTAAGGAAATGAGATGAGTCCTTAGGATATATGCCTAGGAGTGCTATAGCTGGTTCATATGGTAGATCAATCTTTAGCTGTTTTAGGAAACTCCACACTGATTTCCACAATGGCTGGACCAGATTGCATTCCCACCAACAGTGTAGAAGGGTTCCTCTTTTCCCACACCCCCGCCAACATTTATGTTCATTTGTTTTCATGATGGTAGCCAATCTGATAGGAGTGAGATGGAATCTCAATGTAGTTTTAATCTGCATTTCCCTGATGACTAGTGACGTAGAACATTTTTTTAGATGCTTATATGCCATTCGTATTTATTCCTTTGAGAATTCTCTATTTAGCTCCATAGCCCATTTTTTGATTGGTTTGTTTGATTCCTTATTATTTAACTTCTTGAGTTCTTTCTATATCCTAGATATTAATCCTCTATCAGATATATAGCTGTAGGATGCCTCTTTGCTTTCTTCACCATGTCCTTTGCAGTGCAAATCTTTGTATTTTCATGAGGTCCCAGTGGTTAATCTGTGGTTTTATTGCCTGAGCAATTGGGGTTGTATTCAGAAAGTCTTTGCCAAGACCAATATGTTCAAGGGTTTCCCCTACTTTTTCCTCTAGCAGTTTCATAGTTTCAGGTCTGATGTTAAGGTCTTTAGTCCATTTGGACTTAATTCTTGTGCGTGGAGAGAGAGAAGAATCTATTTTCATCCTTCTACAGATATATATCCAGTTTTCCCAACACCATTTGCTGAAGAGGCTGTCTTTTCTCCAATGAATATTTTTGGCATTTTTATCGAATATCAGGTGGCTATAGCTACCTGGGGTTTTATTTGGGTCCTCTATTCTGTTCCATTGATCTACAAGTTTGCTTTTGTGCCAGTACCATGCTGTTTTTGTTACTATGGCTCTATAGTATAGGTTAAAATCAGGTATGGTGATACCACCAGCCTTATTTTTGTTGCTCAGTATTATTTTAGATATTCGAGGTTTTTTGTGATTCCAAATGAATTTTTGGATTGTTTTTTCTATTTCCATGAAGAATGCCTTTGGAATTTTGATGGGGATTGCATTAAATTTGTAGATTGCTTTTGGTAAGATTGCCATTTTCACAATATTGATTCTTCCAATCCAGGAACAAGGGATGTTTGTCCACTTCCTAGTGTCTTCTGCAATTTCTTGCTTGAGTGTTTTTTTTTTTTAATTTTTTATTTTTTTAGTTTTTCGAGGTAGGGTCTCACTCTAGCCCATGCTGACCTGGAATTTACTATAGAGTCTCAGGGTGGCCTCGAACTCACGGCGATCCTCCTACCTCTGCCTCCCGAGTGCTGGGATTAAAGGCGTGCGCCACCACGCCCGGCTTTTGCTTGAGTGTTTTAAAGTTCTCATTATAGAGATTCTTTACTTCCTTGGTTAGGCTTATTCCAAGGTACTTTATTATTTTTTTTTGATGCAATTGTGAATGGGAGTGATTCTCTGATTTCATCCTCTGTGTGTTTGTTGTTAGCATATATGAAGGCTACTGATTTCTGTGTATTTATTTTGTATCCTGCCACATGGCTCTAGGTGTTTATCAGCTCTAACAGTTTGATAGTAGAGTCTTTAGGGTCCTTTATATATAGAATCATGTCATCTGCAAATAATGATAACTTGACCTCTTCCTTTTCAATTTGTATCCATGTTATGCATGTCTCTTGCCTTATTGCTATGGCTAAGACTTCCAGAACTATATTTAATAAAAGTGGGGACAGTGGACACCCTTGTCTTGTTCCTGATTTTAGTGGAAAAGCTTCCAGTTTTTCCCCATTTAGTAATATGTTGGCTGTAGGCTTATCATAAATAGCCTTTATTATATTGAGATATGTTCCTTCTATTCGCGGTCTCTGTAGGACTTTTATCATGAAGGGATGCTGGATTTTGTTGAATGCTTTCTCTGCGTCTAATGAGATGATCATTTGATTTTTGTCCTTCAACCCATTTATATAATGTATAACATTTATAGATTTGCGTATGTTGAACCATCCCTGCATCACTGGGATAAAGCCTAGTTGGTCAGGGTGAATGATCTTTCTGATATATTCTTGTATTCTGTTTGCCAATATTTTGTTGAGAATTTTTGCATCTATGTTCATGAGGGAGATTGGTCTGTAATTTTCTTTTTTTGTTCTATCTTTGCCTGGTTTTGGTATCAGGGTGATGCTGGCTTCATAGAAGGAGTTTTGTAGAATTCCTTCTTTTTCTATATCGTGGAAAAGCTTAAGAAGCAATGGTGTTACTTCTTCCCTGAAGGTCTGGTAAAATTCAGCAGTGAATCCATCTGGGCCTGGGCTTTCTTTAGTTGGGAGATTTTTGATAACTGTTAGGATCTCCATGCTTGTTATAGGTCTATTTAAGTGATTAATCTCATCTTTTAATTTAATTTAGGTAGGACATATAAATCAAGGAAATCATCCATTTCTTTCAGATTTTCATACTTTGTGGAGCATATGCTTTTAAAATATGTCCCTACGATTTTTTGAATTTCTCTGGCATCTATTGTGATGTTACCTTTTCCATCTCTAATTTTAATAATTTGTGTCTCTTCTCTCTTCTTTTGGTCAGATTTGCTAAGGGTTTATCAATCTTGTTTATCCTTTCAAAGAACCAGCTCTTTGTTTCATTAATTCTTTGGATTGTTTTTTTGGTTTCTATTTCATTAATTTCAGCCCTAATCTTTATTATTTCTTCCCTTCTCTTGATTTTGGTTTGCCTTGTTTTTCTTTTTCCAAGGCTTTAAGGTGAAGCATTAGGTCGTTTACTTGTGACCTTTCTAATTTCTTAATATAGGCACTTAAAGCTATAAATTTACCTCTTAGAATTGCCTTCATTGTGTCCCAGAGATTTTGGTATGTTCTGTTCTCATTATTGTTTGACTCTATGAATTTTTTGATTTCCTTCTTGATTTCTTCATTGACCCATTCATCATTTAGTAGTGTATTGTTTAGTTTCCATGATTTTGTGTATGCTCTATATCCTTTCTTGCTATTGATTTGTAGTTTGATTCCATTGTGGTCAAATAGAATTCAAGGAATTATTTCAATTTTCCTGAATTTGTTAAGATTTGCTTTGTGACCTAATATATGGTCTATTTTAGAGAGCGATCCATGTGCTGCTGAAAAGAATGTATATTCTGCAGCACTTGGATGAAATGTCCTGTATATATCTGTTAGGTCCATTGCTTCTATGACCTCATTTAGTCCAGATGCCTCTCTGTTTATTTTTTCCCGGGATTGTCTGTCATTTGATGAGAGTGGGGTGTTAAAGTCATCCACTACCACTGTGTTTGGTGTTATCTGTGACCTTAGTTCTAACAGTGTTTGTTTGACGAATTTGGGAGCCCCCATGTTAGGTGCATATATGTTTAGGATTGTAATGTCCTCCTGTTGGGGTGTGCCCTTAATCAATATAAAGTGACCTTCCTTATCTTTTTTGACTAACGTTGGATTGAAGTCTGCCTTGTCAGATATTAGGATAGCAAGCCCTGCTTGTTTTCTGGGTCCATTTGCTTGAAACACCGTTTTGCAACCTTTCACCCTAAGATAATGTCCATCCTTTGTAGAAAGGTGAGTTTCTTGGAGACAACAAATTGTAGGATCCTGCTTTTTAACCCAGTCTGCAAACCTATGTCTTTTGGTTGGGGCATTGAGGCCCTTGATATTAAGAGATATTTTTGAAAGGTGTATATTTATGCTTGCCATTTTTTTTTGTGGTTCCAGTTCTACCTTTGCTCTCTTATGTTAACTAGTATTTGTGTATTGCTTGTTGTTTTCCAGGTTCCTTATATGTGTGTTTTTCCTTCTCTTTGGCATGGAGGATTCTTTCAAGTATTTTCTGTAGAGCTGGTTTTATCTTCAAATACTCCTTTAGCTTGCTTTGCTCATGGAATGTCCTTATTTCTCCGTCTATTTGAATGGATAATTTTGCAGGATAAAGTAACCTTGGTTGACAGTTGTTATCTTTCAGAATTTGGAATACATCACTCCAAGCCCTTCTGGCTTTGAAAGTTTGTGTTGAGTAATCTGCTGTGATCCTGATAGGCTTGCCTTTGTAGGTAACTTGATTTTTCTCTCTAACTGCTTTCAATCTTTTTTCTTTGGATTGTGTGTTTGGTAGTTTGATTATAATATGGCGAGGAGAGGTTCTTTCCAGGTTTTGTCTGGCTGATGTTCAAAAGGCTTCCTGTATCTGCATTGGCACCTCTTTCCCAATTTGGGGGAAGTTTTCTTCTATGATTTTGTTGAAGATGCCTACTATGCCTTTGGAGTGAAATTCTTCTCCTTCTACTATGCCCTGAATTCTTATATTTGATCTTTTCATAATGTCCCGAATATCTTGAAATTCCCATTCATACTTTTCTATTACTTTGTCTTTCTCTTTGTTGGATTGTATTAGATCTGCCACCTGGTCTTCTACCTTAGATATTCTGTCCTCTCCTTCATCCATTCTACTGGTGAGATTTTCTACAGAGTTTTTTATTTCATTAACTGTGTTCTTCATTGCTAGTAATTCTGACTGGTTTTACTTTATTATTTCTATTTCCTTATTTATGTCTTGTATTGATTTCTTTATTTCATTAAATTGGTGTCCTGTGTCTTCTCTGATTCCTTTGATTTCTTCTTTGAGTTCATTGAACATATTTACAATCATTCTTTTGAAATCTTTTTCAGGCATTTTCTCTAACTTATTCTCACTGGAGGTCATTTCTGATGCATTGATACTTTTTGGTGGATTTATATGGCCTTGGTTTTTGGTGTTTCTATTGTTATAATGTGTATATTTTTGCTTCTTGGATTAAGGTACTGCTTACATTTTCCAGTTAGCTGGGTATTCTTAGCTGTATCAATTGATCTGATGTTGTATGTCTTCAATGTAGGAGATTAAGATGTTAGGTGTGGCTCTTAACACTCTCAGAGTATCTAGACACGTGTTCCTAGGGGTTGAGTTTGCCTGCTATGGGAGTATTCAAGTAGGTTGAGTGGAATAAAATACAGGTATATTCTAAAATTTAACTAAACCCCATACACATTCAGTCAAAAACAGCACCGAGAATTTATGCAAGAGTAGGTATTATAAGAACCAGATCCTCTATCAACAAAGAGGTTAAGATTTCTGGTCTCTTCAGGGATCCAAGTCAGCTTGTGACCAAGTGAGACCCTTCCCTGGTTCAATCCCAGTTACCTTTTTGGATGCTTTTGGTCTCAGTCAAGTTGCTGGCTGGGACGTTGGGCTGCTGTTCTGTTTTCTGGAACTGGGCACTGGCTTTTCCTGTGGGGCAAACCAAGTGTGGCAACTGTGGCCCTGCAGATTGGCACTCCTGCTGCTGGATCCCCGCTGCTGTCACTGAAGCTGCCACTACTGGATGCGCCGCTGCTGCCGCTGGAACTGCTGCTGCTGGGTCCACTGCTGCTACATCCACCGCTGGAGCTGCTGCTGCTGCATCTGTGGCTGTAGCCAGTGCCGGAGTGGCTGATGTTGCTGTTGGAGCCGGAGTCACCGCCGCTTCCGCTGCTGGAGCCTGAGCCGCCACTGCTGGAGCCCGAGTCGCCGCTGCCGCAGCTGCTTCGGCCTGCCCGTGTGGGCTCTGGATCTCTCCTACTTCTCTGCTGCTGTTTTATTCTCTTATACACCTCCCTTTTTAGTAAATGTGTGTATTTTGCTGGGTTTTCTTTGGCTTTTTCTCCCCTAGGCTGCTTTGGCATGGTTCCTATGCCGCCATCTTGACTGCAAGTCATCATTTTCTATTTTTCTAAAATTTCAAGAGAAGTAATCTGATCAAAGAAAGACCATGAGTCAAATCTAACCCATTATATGCCTTTGTAAATAAACTTTTGTGGACACACATATATGCTCATTCACTTATAAATAATTTATGCTACTATGACAGAGTCAAATAGTTGTGAAAAAAATTATCATCAATAAGAGTTACTATATTTCTATTTATTTCTTTTAAAAAAATATTTATTTATATGTAAGCAGAGAGAGAGAGAGAGAAAGATGGGGAGAATGGGCACACAGGGTTCTCTAGCAGCTTTAAACAACCTTCAGATTCATGTGCCATTTGTGAATCTGGCTCTACCTGGGTACTGGGGAATAGAATCCAGGTCTTAGGCTCTCCAGGCAAGTTCCCTAACTACTGAGATATCTTTCCGGCTCTTCTGTTTGTTTCTTTATTGAAAAAAGTTCACTGATTCATTAAAGCCATCTTGCTTCATAATATTTTCCATGAGTTAGACCATGGGGTCTCAATATTTTATTTAAAACACTCGATGGCTTAAAGAATTAAATGTATGAATTGAAATTATGAAATTATTTGAAAAAACAAAGAAGAAATATTTAATGGTTTCAGGGAAGTTGGTACCTTCACTTTGGAGTTCATAGGTTCATTCTCTCTTCATAATAAAGAATAGGAGTGCAGGAGTTACAGTTAGCAAGCAGCTTTTATTCAGGCAAAAGTGAAAGTAAGCAAAAGCTCCTTCCTGATAGGGCCCTGAGCAGGATATACCTCTGTCTGACCACAGCTTTTATCAAAGATCATGGCCCCATTGTCTAGGCTAAGTTATGTGTACCTCTATAAGGTGTTGCATGTCCACACATTCTTAGTTAATAGTGCATTAGATGTCTGAATTCTGTCCATAAATATGGACACTGAATTCGACATGGATTCCCTAATCTCCACCCTGTACTTCAGACCCTCAGGCCTTGAACACAGAAAGTCTCTCAACTACTGGCCTTAGCTAAAGGCTATGAAGGAAGAGGAAGAGTGCCTTATGGAAACATTTTCTAATTAGAAGCCTTGGCTAAGTGCTATTGGGGAAGGGCAACTCTCTTTCCCTGGGAGCTCCTAGGACTAAGGCAGGTCACTGTGATCTTCCCACAGTTTAGATTCCTCTCCCTGACTTCCTATTGCCCTTCAACTTCTCCCTCATAAGTATATTGAATAGAGAAGAATTTTGGAGGGTAGAAACACAAGCAACAAAGTCAAAACTGAAATGTTAATTACAGCAAAATAAAAATAAATGTTATTGATAGGAAAACAAGATAAAATAAAAGAATGGGAGAAAATATTTTAAAACTACATATCTATGAACTTGGGAGATGGCTCAGCTTATTATAAAGGCGCTTGCTTACAAAGCCTTATGGTACGGGTTCAACTACCCAGTACCCACATAAAGCCAGAGGCACAAAGTAGGGCATGCATCTGGAGTTCATTTCTAGTGATATTAGGCACTGGTGCACCCATAATCACTCTCTTTCCATGTCTCTCTCTCCCTCACACACACTCACCCTTTCATGTAAATAAATAAAATATTTTTAAATACTAGGTATCCAATAAGAAACTAATCATCAGAATTTATAAGGAGCTTCAATAACTTAGTAGTAAGAAAACAGAAACCTAACTAAAATGTGATAAAAATCTGTGTACACAATTTTCAAAAGCGGACATAGAAATGTCAACAGTTAATAACAAAAAAATGCTCAACATTGCCAACTGTGGTAATGAACTATATAAGAATGAAATATGGGGATAAAGTATGGGAAAATGTCCTGGGAATATTTCCTATGGACCTTACAAATAACTTTTCTGAGATTATTGGTGTGAAATGCTAAATTCCTTCCTTGTAACTTACATTGAAATTAATATTACAACTATGTAATTCACCTGCAATGTGACTAAGATTCTTCGTCTTCGATGTACTATGGGTCTGAACAGCACAGGTTACCAATATTGACAAGAAAGGTTTAGAGATGCTTACTGGTCTTAAGCTCTGCTCTGCAAAGTTCTTTGATAGCCTGCTTAGACTCTTAACCAGAGCAAGAGTACAGGCATAAAAAGTGTTGACCATAGCATTGAATATGACAAGGTCAGTAACTAAGTGTCAACAGAACTGCCACAGATATGTCGAAGACAACAGGTGGGCTTAATAAAAAAGGCATTGAATGATGTTAGTTGTTCACATATGTGTACAGAGTATATGTGTGTTATGGATTAGCAGATTTCAATGGTTCATACCCCTAAATCCTATCCTTTATCACTTGTGTAAGAACTATCCAGCTATGCAACGTTGAAAGTTCCTTGCCATTGCTACTTGTTCTACTTGTTCATGTATTGCTGTTTTTGGCTGGTCAATAAAGATGTCAATGAGTATCTGCTTGATGAAAACTATAGCAACAGTAAGATCCAAGCAACTGTCACAGCAGATGCAGTGGGTTCAACCACTGGCTTAAACTTAAAGGATCAGTTGTTTTTCCTCACATTGGTGCTAGAGGCAACTAGCTCACTCTTGGGTAACTTAAAATGTTATTTGTCAGGCTTATCTCCTAGAAACAATTTGTACGCTCTTGGATAAAACTCCAAGGGTTGGAGTATACAATTTCAGGTCTGTGTCCCCAATAGGGCAGCCAACAATAAAAAATGCAGATCAAAATTACAATGTGATGACAATTCATCTACTCACCTCAACTGGAATGATTGTGGGAATGAACTATAAGAACAAACTGTGAGAAAAAAATATGGAAATTAATTATGGAAAGAACTGTGGGAATACTTGTTATGGACCTTACAAATAACTTCTGAGAATGTTGCTATGAGAAAATTTTCTGCTGATTTCCTGACTTATATTTTGCCCTGAGGTTAATCTTAAAACCATGTAAACCACCTGCTTAGAGCAATGTAAATAGATTTCCTCAGCCTTAGTTGTGTTTACCTGAGCAGCATAAATGACCAATATTGATAAGGAATGTTAAAAGATGCTGACTGAACTTGCGCTATGCTCTTTGCCATACTTCCTCAATGACTTGCTGTACTCCTGATCCAGAACAATGTGAATGTGAGTATGAGTGAAATATGCTGACTCTACATTGAAAGAAATAGACTATCATTAAGAATAATGAATTACCTACAGAATTGTTGAAAACAACAGGTGGGTTTAGTGTGATTGCATTTGTGAAGGGTGAGTATATGTGGTTCTTGATGAGCACAGTCCAACAGGTCATACCCCTAGATCTATTCCTTTAACAGATGTTCCAATAATTATTTAGGCTCAATAGTTTATTGCCAATCACTCATGTGTCCTTTGCATGTGTATTACTAATTCTTCATGTTTCACTGGTTCATGGTTGTTCAATTAAAAACACCAATGAATATCTATAAGCATATTGTAATCAGATGCTACAGTTGCAGAATCATCAAAATAGTAGTGACAGCAAAAGAAGCAGGGTAAGCCTTGCTTTAAAACTCTTGGATGGACTAGGAACAGATCTTACTAAGCAAATGCACACAAGCATAGCAAGACTAATGTTGCATGTAATCCCTCATCTGTGGTTCCTAAACTGGAGCAGCTTGAGTTTCAGGCATACCTGCCAGACAACTTGAGGGATAAATAAGAGGGACAGAAGAGTTTGGGGGTAGGGAATGAGAGGAAAGGGCAGATATACACAAAGCCAAATCCAAAATGAATTGGTACCATAGAAACCTTCCTCCTAGATAGCAAACTAAAACACATGATCCCGCAATAGAAACATGGAGACATTATCTAGTAAGAAGTACCATGGAGAGAGTGGGATGAAGCCTAATCCTAAAACACTTAAGTCTGGCTTGTAACTCGTATTACCAAAAATTGGTTACAATCCATGTTGAGCTGTTGATCAAGGAGACCTGCAAGGTCCCCAAAATAAGACAGGTTTCTGTCAAAGCACTCGATTACCCTCTTGAGATAAAAGGTAAGATCTTATTGCTAAAGAGAATGCATGCTGTTGATGCAGAACATCGAGAGATCCAGCTGAACCTGGAAGGAAACCAGTTCCCAGATGGTTAGCCTGTATAATGCTGGAAAGTGCTACATGAACTGCTGGGGGAAAATGGCCAACAATGTCATGAGCAATCAGGGGACACTGCTATATAAAAATAACCAGCTACAGGGTGGAAGGGAATATCCAAAGACTTCCCACTCACAATGACTCACTGTTCCTTTCACAACTCAAAACTAACAACCCTAGAGGGAATACCACTAAGGAAGGCACTCATTGGAGCAGGGGTAAGGATGAGGAAAATGATGGTATCCACATATAATGTGTCCACACACAGTTTATCCTTAATAATAATAAAAAGAAAAAACCCTTTCTCAGTGAATGAATAATTAAATTAGTAAATAAAATTAAATTCTTACTCTTCATAAAAAATCTACAAGGCTCAGTTTTCCTTCTTCAGGCTCTGCTCTAGGAAGCAGCTAGCCCACTGTTTGGAAAAGAAACCCAAGACTCACTTTCTATAATTCTAGGTCAGTGTCTCAATTAGGCAAATGGATATTCTCAGAAAAACAAAAATAACTATTATTCGTTAGCCTCCATTAAAAAGGGTGTCTGATATACTGATGCTGGAAATTTAACTCATATGTATTACAGCACTATTCTCAGTAACAAGGACATAGATTCAACCTAAGTATTCATCCATCAACAAGGAAATTATAAAGCATGTGTGTGTACTATTCTGCCATAAAAAGTCATAAAATCCTGTTAGTTGTTACATAAATGAACCTGGATGTATCTGGAGATACTGGAAGAGAAACACCACATGAAATCAATCACATGTGGGGACTAAAAAGGCAATCACATAGGAGTTGAGAATAAAATAATGTTTATCAAACATAGGTAAGAGGGTTGGGGAGATGGTGTTAAAGTACTTGCCTGCAAAGCCAAAGAACCAAAGTTCAATTCCCCGGGACCCACATAAACCAGATGCCGAAAGCGGTGCATGTGTCTGAAGTTTGTTTGCAGTGGCTGGAGGCCCTAGAACACCTATTCTCTTTCTCTCTATCTACCTCTTTATCTCACACACACACTCTCTCAAATGAATAAATAAAAACTTTAAAAATGTTTAAAAATGATAGGGAAGAATGTGATGTATGTTTGCTTGGGAGAGAGGCAGATCAATAAACATAGTGTTACTTGTAGGTAGGGACAATGATTTGTGATGTTTTATGACAGTGGGTAAAAAGTTGCCAATAATCTATGACGTAACTCAAAGTATCTTGAAGAATAGATTTTGAATGTACATACCATAAAAATTTAAGATGGCAGACATACAAATTACTTAGATAATTATCAAGGGTAATGAATGAGAAGAAGACAGGCATGGTGGTACATGACTTTAATGCCAGCTCTAGAGAGGAAGAGGTAGGAGAATTTCCACGAGTTCAAGGCCAGCCTGGAATGACAGAGTGACTTCTAGATCAGCCTGGGTTATGTTGAGACCAAACCTTGAGAACAGACAAACAGAAAAAAGTGAAAAACTAAGTGAAATACCATTAAAATGATAGAATAGATAGATAGATAGATAGATAGATAGATAGATAGATAGATAGAGATCAAAGAAAAGATATAATGGGGGAAAAGACTGAGTAAAGGAAAGGTGGAGGGAGGGCTAATCAAAATCTAAGATGATATAAATGAATCATATGGAAACCTACTTTTTTGGACAATGGAACACTCAGCAGCCATAGACTGTTACTAGAAAATTTTCAGAGCCAGGGATGGAGTACCTTCCAGTGAATTGTTGACCAGGGAGGTCCCTGATGCCCCCAAATATTACAGGGCATTGTCAAGGCCCTTGGTTTCCCACGAGGAATAGATGGTAAGACCCTATTGCTGAAGACTCCACATACTTGGGCTACAAGGTCACTGAGAAATCCTGCTGGAACTGAGCTGATAACCTCCTCCATGTAGACCAGCTGAGAGAAAGCTGGAAAAAACTACACTGCATGTATTTAATGGGAGAGAGAGAAATCACCAGTGAAGATACTCAACAGTGGACCCTGCAAGCCTTAGATTTGGCCAGGCAGGCCAAATAAGCCAACTAGTGCAATAGTGCCAGGACTGTTATGGGAGAAACCAAATGCCCTCTAATTTGACTGGAGGCCTACTCCATGGGAGGGAATACATCCCTGATAATGAAAACCTACAACAGGGGTAGTTATGAGCCCAAGGGGTGTAACATCTGCTGCCATCTGGCTAAATGTATATACTATGCTCATCAAACTGCCCAGTAAACCCTTCTCTTAATGTTCATACCCAGATATTCATGATATTCTAACTTTTGGTTAGAGAACCTTCTCTTTTCAGATGGCAGTGACCTTGGGATGACTCAGAAGGCATCATGGTGCTGAGGAGAACTGATAGAGGAATGCTCAGCACTGAAATATCGATATCACACCTTCAGGGTCCATTGCAGAAGAGGTGGTGGAAAGATTGCAAGAGCCAAAGGAAGGTTAGGACTCCTTACAACATGCTTTTCCAGACACAAAATGGCCTGGATATCCATGACCTCACAGTGCCTGACGCTACCTACACAAGACCATCATAATAGGAGGAAAAGATGATGACATCAAAATAAAAGAGAGATGATTGTGAGGGGGACAGGATGGAGAGTGGAGTTTCAGAAGGGAAAGTGGGGGGAGGGAGGGAATTACCATGGGATATTGTTTACAATCATGGAAGTTGTCAATAAAAATAAATTAACTTAAAAAAAGATACAATGGGGACAATGCTAATGTTTACATTTTATTTTCTTTCCAAAATTTAATTTTATTATTGCTCTAAATGACTACTTTATTAAAATATTATTTATTTAGGTCTGGAGAGATTGCTTAGTGGTTAAGGCACTTGCCTGCAAAGCCTAAGGAATTGTGTTAAAATCTCCAGGTCTCTCTCTCTCTCTCTCCCTCTCCCTCTTTCTTTCTCTGTTGCCTCTCTCTCTCTCTCTCTCTGTCCATATGTCTATATATATATATATATATATATATATATATATATATATATGGTGTATATAGTGTAGGGGTATAGTTATGCCAGGACATGCACATGGAGGTAATATGACAACTATCAGATCCATCTTTGCCTTACATTAAATTTTAAGGCAGGGTATCTTGTTCGCTATTCTTCTCACAAGCTTTGGGGACATTCTCCTTTCTCTACCTCCCTTCTTGCTGTAGGTACTCTGTGATTACAGAAGCGTGCAACCGTTTCTACCATTTTATGTGGGGATTTTAATTCAGGTACTCAGTTTTATCGCAAGTGCCTTATCCACTAGCCATATGCCCAGGTGCCATAACAGTTCAGTTATGAATATAGTATGAGAGGGGTGTGTGTGTGTGTGTGTGTGTGTGTGTGTGTGTGTATGGTTCTGCAGGAGTTTTAACCCTCCCTCTTGTGGATACCAGAAGAGGACTCAGGTGTCCTCATCAGTCAGTCTTCCACTTTATTTTTCTGAGACACAGTCTTTCACTTGTGGATATTTTTTTATTCTAGTGGAACAGGAAGTCCAATCAGATCGTCTTATTTCTGCCACCTTTGCACTGTGGTTACAGGCATGCATGTTCATGCCTGGCTTTGGACATGGTTGCTGGGAACCAAACTCAGGTCCTTATGCTTTGGCAATCGATCCCCTTTCCATTTGAACCATCTCCCCAGCTCTGAAGGATTTCTGAAGTATAACTTAGTACTTATGAAAAAAAAATCCTTCAGGACTAGAAAGATCCTCAGTGGTCTATGAGGTCCATTTTGAGCTTTGACATTCAAATCCAATATTTATCTGTTTCTAAATGACCTTTCTTTGGTTGATAGTGGGGTATTGAGCCCATTTACTATCACTGTGTTGGGTTTAGTCTATGAGTTTATATCTAGTAGTACTTGATTTATCAAATTGGGTCCACTTATGTTTGGTCAGTATATGTTTATAATTGTAATATCCTCTTTATAGATTGTTCCATTGATTAGTATGAAGTGACTTTTTTATCTTTAGTAATTAGTTTTGGTTTGAAGTCCATTTTGTCAGATATTAGAATGCAACACCTGCTTATTCCAGTTGCTTTGAATACATAATTCCATCCTTTCATGATGCGTTATCTAATGTACTTCCAATTGTTGATGGTAATATAGGTTACTTAGAGACAGCAAAAAGATGGATCTGTTTTTGAAGCCAACCTTCTAGGCTGTGTCTTTTGATTGGGGAATTGAGATCATTAACATTCAGAGATATTTATTAAAATGTGTACTAATTCTTCTCATTTTGTATCCAGTGTTTTCTTAGTCACCCTTTGTTTAATAATTGCCCAGGTATTGTTTACTTGTTTTGATAACCTCTTGGATATGCTTATCCTTCTTTTCAGTATAAAGTATTTCTTCCGATATTCTCTGTAGAAGTGGCTTTGTGGCCAAACACTCATCTAGCCTACATTTGTTTTTTATTAGGGAACGTTTTATTTTTCCTTCAATTGTGGCAGATAGTTTTGATTGGTTCAGTAGTCTGTGTTGGCATTCTATGGTACCTCTGAATGCGAAATATATAACTCTGGTTCCTTATGCCTTTTAAAGTTTCCATTAAAAATTAGCTGCTATGTTAATGGTCCTGAATTCTCTCTTGAAGCTTTCAATGAACTTTGTTTGTTCTGTGTATTCATTGTTTTTAATATGATATGGTATGGAGAGCTTTATGTCTACTCATGTCTACTTGGTGTTTTTTCTGTCTCTTGTATATGGATGGAAATATGTTCTCCTAGATTTATGGAATTTTCTTCTTTAATTTTTATTGAAAATACTTTCTAAGCCTTTGGCTCAGAGTGCTTCTATGCCTATAATTGAAAGATTTGGTCTTTTCATGGTACACCATTATATCAGTTACTTTCTCATTACTGGGACAAAGTAACTGACCAGAAGCAATTTAGACTAGAAATTTCCTGAAGCACAGCCCCCCCCCCCCACATACACAGTGATTAACTGAAGCCTTAATTACCACATACTGAATATCAATAACTCCACTGAGGAGAACCTTCAGGGAAAGTGGATCCTGGGGAGAGGAGATATAAGACTATAACCTTTATAAATTAATTAATTCAATAATACTAAATAAATAAAATAAATTGCATTTACTTCTTTTTGTATTTAGAGTTTTGTAATCCTATACTAAAAATGCAATTTCTACTTTAGAAATAAGAAATGCACAATTATATTTTCATCAATTATATGATCTCTGAGGTGGTTTGGATCAGAAGGCCCTCATAACTCATGTGTTGTTAATACTTGGTCCCCAGCTGGTGGCAATTTGGGAGGTGAAGCCTTGCTGGAGGGGATATGTTATTTTGGGGCAGGCTTTGCTGGAGTTTGGCTTATTTTCCTGTTATTACTTTCCAGGTGTTGTAGCAGAGGTGATGTCCAGCCCTGTTCTCATGTCATGCCTTCCCCTACCATCATGCAATTTCCTCTCAAGACTGGTCTTGGTAGGCTGCTTTATTCCAACAATGATTAGGAAGTACAACAAACTAAAATAGTACCATATCATTACATAATTTTTCTGTGAATATTTTAAAGTTTATTCTTAGAAGTCTCTTTTACAAAAGAGTTTTCTAAATGAAGTGGCAACTGCTTGAGGCAAAGTGGTAATGTATCATCATCGCAAAACTTGTCAAAGCTGCATGATATACATGTTATTACTACACATGGACCATAAAATCCTAACTTGCTATTAAAAGTTTCCATCTAGCATGTCAAACATCAAAGAAGTTCTTACCAGTATTAACAGCACTGTGTTATGATAAGTAGCATACAAATTTTACAGTTCTTTGCTAAAACTTTACATGTCTTTTATACGCAACTTAGGATCTTTTTGTCTGATTCTCCTAAAATGAGTAATGCAGATTGTTACTTTAAAAAACAATTTCAATGTCTTCCAGATAAAAATATTTTGAAATAGTAAAAAAGTGGCTATTTTTTTAGAAAAAGTTAATGACTACCCCATTTGCATGCTTCTTCCCCTTTATGTTTCTAGAAATTCTTCTTTAGACTAACATTCTCATTGTACATACTACTAATGTGAACATGGAGTTGCAAACACAGTATGTATTGCTACTTATTCATCTGATATAACAATGTCAGAATGCAGCTAAGTAATAAGAAACTATTTTTGTTTCAGAAGCTTTGTAAAACCCTGTGCTGATCTTACTACATCTGCAATAATTCTAAATATGATAACACCTACTGTTATAAAATAGTGGTGTGACCATCAACTTAATAACAAAACAAGGCAAATAAATACCACATGAATTTATTTTTCATACATTATATATTTGTCTTATCTAGAATGTAATATATTGGATACTGGCCACTAAAAGAAATGAGCAGAAATAACTAACTTTGGTAAAAATCATTATGAACTGACATTCTGCTTTGAAGTTGACCTACTAGGATCCAAAGACTCATCTTCAAAAATCTCTATAGAGGCTGGAAGGATGGTTTAGTGGTTAAGGTGCTTGCCTGTGGAGCCTAAGAACTCCTGTTTGAATCCTCCAGATTCCACGTATATAGCCTGACACAAGTGATACAAACATGCAATGCCACGCGTGCCCACAAGGGGAGACATGCGTCTGGAATTTGTTCACAGTGGCTGAAAGGCACCAGAGAACCCATGAACCCATTCTCTCTCTCTCTCTCTCAGTCTCTCTCTCTCCCCTCTCCTTCTTTGTCTCTTGGAAAAAAAAAAAAACTCTACAGGGATGGATAGATGGCTTAGTGGTTAAGGTGCTTCACTGAGAAGTCTAAAGACCCATGTAAGCCAGATGCACAAAGGTGAGGCAAGCACACAAGGTTGCACATGTACACAAGGCAGTACACATGTCTGAAGTTCGATTGAAGTGGCTGGAGGCCCTGGAACAGCGTTCTCTGACTCTTTCTCTACCTTGCTCTCTTGCATTAAAAAAAGGCTTGCCTCAAAAAACTCTATAAAGTTCTTTTTTATTTTTTCAGATAATGTCACCATATCCAAACTCTAAACTATTTATTTATTTATTTAATTCATTTGTAGGTCCTTATGTAACTTAGGTTGGCCCCAACCTCACTTAAACTTGAACTTGACCTTAAACATGGTAAATTCTGCCTGCAAATAAACATTTGTAATGTGCTGCAAAAGACATAAGAAAACACCATCTTCAAGGAAATAATACAAAATAAATAAAACACCATTCAAGGAAATAATATTCTGCAAGACAATATAACTGATTTAAATATTATATGTATGTAAGTAATACATGTTTGATACTTGTTCTTTGAATTTTTTATTGATTCACTTATTTATTTATTTTGAAAGAGAAATAGAGAGAGGCCAATATATATACAGATAATGGATGCACCTGGACCTCTAGCCACTGCAAATGAACACCAAACACATATGCTATCTTGGGCATATGGCTGACTTGGGTACTGGGGAATTGCACCAGGGTCCTTAGGCTTTGCAGACAAGCATCTTATTCACTGATCCAACTCTCTAGCCTGGATAGATGTTCTCTGAATTAAAAAGGAATTTGAGTTTTGTTGGTTTTGGCATCCCTAAGGCTGAGTATATTCTGACAGTGAAGATGTTCACTAGTCAGGCATGGTGGTGCGCACCTTTAGTCACAGAAATTGGGAGGCAGATGTAGGAGGATCGCCATGGGTTAGAGGCCACCCTGAGACTCCAAATGAATTCCAGGTCAGCTCGGGTTAGAGAAAGACCCTACCTCAGAAAATAAATGTTCCCTACACTGATATTGAATGTGGTTAGTTCAATGATATATATGAGTAGAGAAAAACAGGGAGCACAGAAGTCCTGGCATTTTCTTTTTAAAATTATGTATTACTTATTTGCAAACAGAGAGAAATATAACAGAGGCAGAGAGAATGGACATGCCAGGGCCTCTAGCCACTGCAAATGGACGCCATATGCATGCACCGCTTTGTGCATCTGGCTCTACGTGGGTACTAGGAAATCAAACTCAGGACATTAGGCTCTGCAGGCAAGCACCTTACCTGCTGAGCCATTTCCCCAGCCCCTGATATTTTCTTTTAAAGAAATTTGACACTTATATTGGGCTTGAGGGAAAAAAGATAATGAAAATGAAGGGAAGTGGATAGGAAATGAATGAGTGGTAAGGGTTTATAAGCACCAAAATCCGGAAAAGTATCAACAGAATATAATCCTTAGATCTCATAAAGGTGGTACAGTAACTAGAGAACTATAACTGTAAAACTGAGATCAGGAGTTACTGCAATTATTAGAAGTGATCTGGCTTATGAACAAAGAAGTTGGTAGCTATAATTGTGTAGACAGCAAGATGATTGGGTTCAGTTCTATATAGAAAGATAACCAATAGATAGATACTAAAATTCCCATGTAAACTCCCATCATTCCCAAATACATACAGGAGGTGTCCAATTTATGTTTTATTTTATGATTTTTCAACTTTATGATAGTACTAAACAATACTGGTTTAGTATAGACTGTAATTTTTACATGTATAAAATTTATTAAAATGTTAATTAAGGGCTGGACAGATTGCTTAGTGGTTTAGGTGCTTGACTGCAAAGTCAAAGGACCCACATTTGATTACCCAGGACCCACATAAGCCAGATGCACAAGGTGGCACATGTGTCCGGAGTTGGATTGTAGTGGCTAGATGCCCTAGCATGCCCATTCTCTCTCTCTCTCTCCCCTTCTCTCTTTCTCTTTCTCTCTCTCAAATAAATAATTCTTTATTTGATAATAAATGTTAAAGTATAGTATAAAATATAAAAATATTTTTAAAGTAAATTAATAAAAATACAGATTATCACAGAAACCAAATGTTCATTCAGGTGACTTTTTTGTTCTTTTTCTTATCTTTCTTTCATTCTTTTTAAAATTAATTTGAAATTTGTATGGCTGCCTCAAGTATTGGTACCATTATTCCCCTCCTCCCTGCCCACACAAACTTGGGGGCCCCCTTTAGTGGGATTTCTGGCATTCACCATGGAGTTGTGGGTTGTGAGTTGTGAGAGAGGCAGTCAGTCAGTGTGAAAGGGGGCACAAGGGCTCTGGTGATTCTCTCCCACCCTGTGGCCATTCTCTTCTCTGCAAAATTCTCTGAGCTGTGGTGTGTGTGCTCTAAGTCTACTTTAGTGTTCAGCTCTCAGCAGTTTCTGGATTTCTGCTTTGGTGCATTTTGAGTATCATTAGTGTCTGTCTCCATCACCCTGGCTCAGGTTCTCAGGCTTGCCATGGAAGAATTCTTGCTCATTTCACCAGTTCCTCTGTGATTTCATTTGGGTTGTTCATCTGCTAACAGGGAATCAGCTATCTATTCTTGTCTTGTTGATAAATTTTTGGTTGTCCTCAGTTCTCACTGCTTTCTGAAAAACAGATTCTCCATCAGACAGTGAGATCAGGATTGGTGAAAAGGGATAAACAAGGCTGGGGAAATGGGTTAGCGGTTAAGGCACTTGCCTGCAAAGCCTAAAGAAGCCTGGTTCGATTCCCAAGGACCCACGCAAGCCAGATGCACAATGGGGCACATACATCTGGAGTTCTTTTGCAGTGGCTGGAGGCCCTGGCTTACTCTTTCTCTCTGCTTCTTCCTCTCTCTCTCTCTCTCTCTCTCTCTCTGTCTCTGTCTCTGTCTCTGAAATAAATGAATCAAATATTTTAAATAAAAAGGAATAAACATTGTTAATTTAGAGATATTTTGATGTATATATATGTCTGTCTTATTTGGAAGACCCCAGGTCTCTCCAATCAACAGCTCAACATGTGTTTGTAACCCATTTCTGGTACTGAGATTTACCAGCCAGGGCCAAATTTTTTAAGGTTAGGCCTTATCCCACACACTCCATGGCGCATCTTACCATATGATCCCTCCATGTTCCTATTGAGGGTTGTATTAAAAGAATGTGACCAGCCGGGTGTGGTGGTGCACACCTTTAATCCCAGCACTTGAGAGGCAGAGGTAGGAGGATTGCCGTGAGTTCGAGGCCACCCTGAGACTACAGAATGAATTCCAGGTCAGCCTGGGCTAAAGTGAGACCCTAATCCTCTAAAAACAAAACAAAACAAAAAGAATGTGACCAGATGCCTTCCCCACCATGATGTAAGCTGAAATCTACCCTGTCTCCCTTAAACTGATTTGTCAGGGTTTTTTTTTGTCACAGAAATAAAAGATACAGATATTTTAAATACATTAAGACTTATAATCTTTTTAACTTAGAGTAGATTTATCATGATATAACCCCATCAAAAGTATGGGCATACATGCCATGCAATGGAGACAGGTGGTGTGGTGGTAACAAATCACTTTCAAGTAATGAGAGAGGATGGTGTACAGTTAGTAAGGGAAGCAGGCAATTTTATTTTTAGCTTAAAATTAGAATCAGGGAATATTTATTAGAGAAGAAAATTTGGAAGAGAAAATATCCACTAATACATGGAAATGTTTATGCAGGGAAGTATTATCTTCACAGGCTTCAGATAGAGCAGGAAAATATAGAAAACCTTCCTGAGATATTGAGGTTACAAAATATAAATAATTTTCCTGGTGACAGTATGCAATTTTTACTAGGTGGTATGATAAGGTATTGGGCTTTAGTACCAGGTAAAATTATCAGAAAAGTACTCTGACCTTGGATACATGAATGCAGAGAAGGAGGGTTGACCTGGAAGTACTGCTGTTCTTGTGGTGACGGATAATACAAGCATCAATGCATAATGGTATGCTTCCTGATGGAAGAAAGATAGAGGTGGAAATAGTATTTTACAACTCTGAATTTGGAGGAATGAGCTTTTGGAGGAGAGATGAAAAAAAGAGCTTTGCAAATATGTACTATATATAGAGAATCTCTAGTGGTTTGAAAAAAAAAAAAAAACATTAATTAGGGCTATAGAGATGGCTTAGCCGTTAAGGCACTTGTCTGAGAAGCCTAAGGATCCAGGTTTGATTCTCCAGGTCCCATGTAAGCCAGATGCACATGGTGGTCCATGTGTCTGGAGTTCGTTTGCAGTGGCTAGAGGCCCTGATGTGCCCAATCTCTCTCTCTCCCTCTCTCTGTCTCAAATAAATAAATAAAAATAAATCAGAAAAAATTAAAAAAACATTAATTATTCAGTACTTCTTGACTTCCAAAGAGTATGTGTACAAAACAATGCCATAAATGGAGAGCTTATTAATTGAGCATCTGGGCAGAAAATGTGTATCTCAACATTTGCATTTTTCTTCTATTATTTTTTATTCCTGATTGAAGGTATATTAACTATCACAGCACCATTTACATGTAGTAATAAGAAAAGTAGGGCCTGGTATGATGGCATATGCCTTTAAACCCCGCACTGGGGAGGTAGAACTAGGAGATTACTGTGAGTTTGAGGCCAGCTTGGGTTACAGTGAGTGAAACCCTATTTGCAACAACAAAATAAAATTAAGTGAAATTAAAATAGAACTCAGTAATGATCTTCTCTTGCTATCAAGGAAGTTATAGTTCAACTACTTGTCCACTTGCTTTAGGAAACCCTTTATCTTAGCTACCACATTTCAAAAAGAATTAATGAAAGTTAATGAAAGATTGCTCCTGGCTAAAAGAGAACCATGGATTGAATTACTTAAAAAAAAAAAAAAAAAAAACTAAAGTAGATCTTCAAGGAGGAGTAAGGCCTCATGTTCTCCCCCACCCCCATCCATGATAGACTCAATCTAGTGCATGTAACTACAACTGCAGTGAGCTCATGAGGTCAACAGCCATATCATGTCCTGAAGACAGTGTTTCACAACAGTGCATCCTGCTCTCTGGATTTTGTATTCTTTCCATCCCCTTCCTGAAGGAGGAGGAGTCATTTATGTCAGTGGTGCAGCTACTGTTAAGCTGTCCTTTATCCAGTAAATAACCTGCCATCTAAGACCATGAACTTAATTAGACTCAGTGAGTCAGAAAAAAGACATGAAAGTGGGGGGGGGGCATTAATGGAGCAGAACAAAGGGTTCAGTAGTAGGAGGGATATAAGAGAATATAAGGTGGGATGAATATGATCCACAAAGCCTAAATACCCGGGTTCAATTCCCCAGTACCCACATAAAGCCAGATGCACAAGGTGGCATATGTGTCTGGAATTCGATTACAGTGGCTATATGCCCTGGCATACCCATTATCTCTCACTTTGTCTCTCGCCCTCTTATTTTCTCTCTCTGTATATCAAATATATGAATAAGTAAAATATTTTAAAAATATAAATGTAGTCCACTCTGTAAGTTTAAATGCATTTTTTTCATAGTTAGGTGATGAGAAATTTTATTTTGGGCGTATTTTCTACTCATAGCAACTTATATTTATTTGATAATATTTTCAATCCTGCCAAACAGTGAGATCAGCTAAAGCATAAAAAATTTTCATAAGGTGTAATTTGATATTTGACATGTTTGATAGAGTCATTATTGTATCTAACAGATATGGTTTTTTTCTTTTGTTTCTCTTCTTATAAAGATACTCCAGTCTTTCTGATATTTTCTTTAAAATGAATTTTTAAAGTAATGGAAAATTGGGCTGAGGAAGTGGTTCGGTCGTTAAGGTGCTTGCCTGCAAACCCAAAGGACTCAGGTTCATTTCCCCAAGACCCATATAAACCAGATGTACAAGGTGGCACATGTGTTTGGAGTTTGTTTGCAGTGGCTGAGGCCCTGGCATGCCCATTCTCACTCATATTCTCTTTCTTTCTCTCTCTCTCTCTCTGCCTCTTCCTTTCTGCCTCTCAAATGAACAAATAAAAATAAAGTATTTTTAGAAAGAAGTAATAGAAAATTTATTTAACCTCATTGTTGAAACATAAAGTGCATGTTGGAATTTGAGTCTAAAATATTTTTATTCATCCAGAACAATATAATGAGAAAATATTTTATAGATTAATCTTTGAAATTTTGTAAAATGTACCAGATACATCAAAAGGCATAGTTTAATACATCTTACAGTTTATCATCTATTTATAATAAATATCAAGTATTTATTAAATACATTTTACAAAATTGCGTTTTAAGTTTTGTTTTTTGTTTGTTTCTAGGTAGGATCATTCTCTAACCCAGGCTGACCTAGAATTCACTATGTACTCTCAGGGTGGCCTCAAAGTCATGGTGATCATCCCACCTCTGCTTCCCAAATGCTGGAATTAAAGGCATTTGCCACTATGCCTGGCTCTCATTTATTTTTTTTTTTAATTCAGTTTATCTGTTCATTTATGGGCATGCCAGGGCCTCTAGACACTGCAAACAAATTACAGAGGCATGCTCATGTTTTTGAACACTTAACCAATCCTTAGCTAGTAACACTGATTGGGGAGGTTGTGGATCCTTTAAGAGGTAAGGCCTATCTGGTAGAAGTAGGACACTAAGGATGTGTAGGTTCCACCCTGACCCAGGTTTTGATACTTACGTCTCTTCTGCTTCTTTCTTGTTTGTGACCAAAATGTGATCACTTGTAAGCTGCCAAACTAATGCTAAAGTGCCAGACATCATGCCTCTTGCTAAAAACTGTGACCTAAAATTGATCCTTTTTTCTCAAAGTGGCTTCTTGTCATGTATGCTTGGCTGTAGCAATGAGAAAAATAATGCAGAAGCCATACAACACTCTCAATAGTTTTTGTAGAGGTTTCACATATCAATAAATCTACTTTATTGCTTACAAACTTTACCACTCCAAATCATTAGGACACCAATACAATTCAACAAATTTCTTTACCACTTTATAATAAGGATGGTCTTTCCCAATAGTTTCTCATATCAGGTTTTTAACTTCCATTTAAGACCTCATCAGAATGGCCTTCAACAGAAAATGAAATCTCTCTTCACAGCTCTTGTGAGTCCTTGCCAAAATTACCTTATGAGGTTCATTCATTGTAATACAGGCCTGTATTAGCCTGATATGCTAAAGTCATTCAGCCCTTGTCTCTTGCCTAACTCCAACCCAGTTTCAACATTTTAAGATGTGGGTTACAGCAGCAATACATTGTACTTCTTAGTATTTATATTGTAGTTCATATGAGGTGTTATTACTGTAAAATTAAAAAGTAGAAAATTATGTCTTGGAGTTCTAGAGGCTGAGTAGTTCAAAATCAAGTTTCCAGCTGATTCAGATCTGGAAAAGACCTGTTCCTAATAGGTGGTGCTTTATTTGTTTTCTTTTATAGTGGAAGGGGCAAAAAGGTAAACTTATCCTCTCCTGTACTTGTGTAAAGATCCAAATATCATCCATGAACCCTTATGACCTAATCTTACAAATATTACACTATGTAAATTCTGAGGTTACTCCAATAGTCAGGCCAAAGCATGCAATGTCAGTAAAATATTTTTCACATGTCTGATTTTGTCCCTTTCCCACTAGCAGTAAATATTTTAGCTTCTATAGCACCATCAGAAATGTAATCAAAAAACCTGCCAGCACATTTTGACATATACAGTTGTCTAACCTACTATTGGCTATTTATGGTTACTTCCTGCTAAATGAAAATAAATTCCCATAACTCAATGTGTAAATAAATGATTATATTTGCAATATGTTGATAAATAACATCATTAATTTGCCATCACACCAGTGCAAATCAATTTCTAGCAAGTGTTGATATTTTGGTGTCTATCTAGACAGAATAATATTACCAATATTTCTAAAATTCACTTTAGATTTCTAAGTGATATGGTCACATAGGATGCTATTGTCAAGGTTAAAATAAAGCAAAATAAAAATATGTACTGCAAAGCAAAACACATGACAATATTCCATTTATGCTACCAATATCTTGAACTTACATGTCAAACATTACATTATTTTTTCTAAAATTTTTTGTAGCCTTCAATTCAATATTCCACAAGGCTTAGATTATGTATCCTCTTGACATATTGAATATTGCCTTCCTCTTGCTTTTCTGTGATTGAAAAATTTTAAGTCCACAGTTCAAACAATACAGAAATAAATTTGTGGTGGTTTGAATAGAATAGATGGCCCCCAATATATTTAGTTGTTTATTTGCTTGTAGTTTGCATCTTTAGCCACCTGGCTGGAGGCAGTCACTGGGTGGATCTTAAAGTGTGGTGGTGGGTTTCAGATTCCAATGTATAGATATGCAAAGTGTGCCTAGCTGGAGTTCCTGAAGTGTGCTCCGGCTTTTGACCTTTAGGCTTGTGTTTCTCTCTCTCTCTGCTTGGGCCTGTGAAAGCAGGCCAGTTTCTTCTGCTTTTATGGAACTTCCCCTGGATCTGTAAGCTTCAATAAATCCCGTCCTCCATAACTGTGCCTGGTCTGGAAGTTCATCTCAGCGAACCTGAATCTGTCTGCTACAGAATTTGGTACCGGGAGTGGGGTGAGATGAACCTTACTATGTGGATGTTGATCTTGTGGAACCTTTGTTTTGGAGGAATAGGCATGGACTTGGTGCTTGCAACTGAAGGTGTCGTCTGGAGTGGTAAGCCAAGTTTTATGGACTGTTCTGATGAGAGTCTGAGAATGCTAAGTGCAGATAGCATTGAACTTCAAGGCTTGGCTTATGAGCTTTCTAAGGGGAAGGAAAGACTGCAGAGGACTTTGTTAGAACTGGGCTACTGGCATAAGGGCTGGCTGCGTCCTGCTGCCCAGGCCCAGAGTGTTTGATCAAGGTTAAATTTGTAATGGACTGATGTGCTTGGCTAGAGATATTGGACTGAGAGATTTAAGATTTTAAGCTGGAAAACCTCAAGCAAGTTAAAATTACTGGCACTGAGACTGGTTTTAGGTTACTGAACCTGCTATTGTCAAACACATTAGCAATCTTAAGAAAGATGTTCCAACTGCTTTACATTAAAACAATGGACAGGATGCCTGAGGAAGGACTATCATAAAAATGCAAACACTTTTGGAAAGAGTTGACTGGAGAAGGAACCTGCTTTTCAAGGCTATGATTTGTTTTGTCCCTGAATTAAGAATATGGCTGTGTCCTGCACACCTGGTATTGGTTTCAGAAGCATGAAAAATGCATGGAGTGGCCGTGAATTGCACATGCTTCCAGGAGCCACTGCTGAGATGCTGCATGAGGTAGGGCCTGATGCCCTGATAGGCTGAAAGAGCCTTTGGAAAATGTGAAGAGTGGTCATGAATTGCACATGGTTCCAGGAGCTGCTGCTGAGATGTGGCATGAGGCAGGGCATGATGCCCTGATAGGCTGAAAGAGCCTTTGGAAGATGGACCATGGTTTGCATGAAGACCTGAAGATATTTTGTATATACCAGGACTGTGCAAGGGCTACCATAGAGCACACTGTTGGCCTGGGATGGAAGTGTTCCCCAGGTACTCTGCCCAGCTGGAGGGGCGGAATTGGAAAGTCTGGAGACTGTTCGTCTCTGGATATATTGAACTTGAACTGCAGAAGTTTGATGTTTGTTTGATGGTGGTTGAGTTTGCATTGTTTTAGTCTCTCCTTGCTATGCCTTATACCAGTTGAAAATGTTTATTTGTGCCTTTATATGTTAGAAATGCTTAACTTGTTTGATTTTACAGGCCTTCATATCTTAAATTGGTCAAGACTGTGGGGACCTTTTGAAATTGAACTGAGTACAATTTACAATGTGTGATGGTTATAAATCTATTGGGGGCCAGGGGCGGAATGTGGTGGTTTGAATAGAATAGATGGCCCCCAATATATTTAGTTGTTTATTTGCTTGTAGTTTGCATCTTTAGCCACCTGGCTGGAGGCAGTCACTGGGTGGATCTTAAAGTGTGGTGGTGGGTTTCAGATTCCAATGTATAGATATGCAAAGTGTGCCTAGCTGGAGTTCCTGAAGTGTGCTCCGGCTTTTGACCTTTAGGCTTGTGTTTCTCTCTCTCTCTGCTTGGGCCTGTGAAAGCAGGCCAGTTTCTTCTGCTTTTATGGAACTTCCCCTGGATCTGTAAGCTTCAATAAATCCCGTCCTCCATAACTGTGCCTGGTCTGGAAGTTCATCTCAGCGAACCTGAATCTGTCTGCTACAGAATTTTACTTAGTTAAGAATCTCTTAGCAATCCTACTGGTTTAACTCATTCATTTACTAATTAATATCATCCTCCCATGGAGTACTTTTTTACTAAAAACTTTAATATATGAACATACAGTATTTTGGTTGGCTCCAATCCATTTATCTCTTTTGCTCCCCTTTCCCACTCTTGGCCCCAGGACCTTCCTCTTTCAAGGCTTTCCTTCTCTGCCCTGTTACTTACTCCATTTTCTCTGTCCTCCATGTTACAATGTTAATAGTCTTTCAATTGTTCTGATTTTATGGGAGTATGGGAAATCAATGCAGAGTCATGTATGCACCAGTCTGTTTGTGTCAGGAGGAACAGTGTTTCACCATATGCCTACATGCCCTGTGGAGTTTATATGCTTTCTGCCTCCTCTTCCACAATTTACCCTGAGCTTTGGAGGGCATGGTAGAAATCTCCTTTATTGTTTAGCTCTATAAAGCCTCTTATTTTTTACTTTTATGAGTTTTGAGTCTTCTCAGTGTGCACCACCATCTCCATAGAGATGGTTCTCTGGATAGCAGTGAAGGAAGCACTCATATTTCTTCTATGACTACCTCTGCTTTGTTTCCTGAACCCTGACAGGTATAGTAGAGATGACTTGTCCAGTACTAAGCCCTGGGATATCTATTTTTTATATCACTTTGATGAGTCTTGAGTCTTCTTGGAATTTGCCACCATCTGTAAAAGCAGGTTCTCTAAAGTGAGATCAGGGTTAATAAAAGCTAAAATGTATACACTAAGAAGACTGTTTGATAGACGTAACATCTTCATTTAGCCAAAGAAAAGTAGAAGATTCCCTCGGGGGTTTATGACTTTCCATGCCATATGATTTTGACTTGGTTTTCAGTACTAGGCATTAATTCCCTCCCAATGAGCAGAGCCTCTTGTCCAATGAGAGAGCAGTTGATAATCCCATACCTTATATACCACTACTTCACCAGTAGATACATCTTGCCTAGCTGGTTGATTTTGTAGCTTTAAGGATTTAGTGCTAGTTCAGGCTATGGATGACTTTTTTTCCTGAAGCATCTTGTATAGCACCTTCAGCACTATGGCAGCTAGGGATATGGCTTCCATTTTGGTGTTAACTTGAATTTTCAGTGTTCTGGGACAGCAGCCTCTGATAACTTCAACATTAGGGTCTTCTCAGCATCTCATACTAGAAGTATGAAAGTGATATGGCAATGGCCTGTATTGTTTTGATGGCCTCATAGGACTTCCTGACCAAAAGTTCACTGTGGGGTTGATCCATCTCTGGCATGGGAATTCACCTGCAACAATGCATGGCTTCATAGAAAAGCTTTCTCTACCTCAGTAGAGTACTTCTGCCTAAGCACACTCTCTTCTTTTTTTATTTGTCCTTTAATTAGCTAATAAAGTAGGTTTCTATGGTACTAATTCATACAGTCTTTAGTTTTCTGTTTTCCTCTCCTTCTCCTTCCCTTGTCCTTCTCCCCTCTTAGAAGTGCCTCCACACTCTGTATTCTTCCCTACCACTTGCCTGTCTACTTATCCCTTCATGCTTCTCCTCTCTTACAGGCATCATTATAGATTAATGAACACTACTAGTGCTGATGTATATGACAGCATACAAACAAATCTATTCTATGATAGGGTTAACCTGTGATAGAAAGAAAGTGGATTTTTTTCTTTCTGGTCTGAGTTACTTCACTCGGTGTAATTTTTTACAGGTTGATCCCTTGACCTGTGATTTTTTTAATTTTATTTTTTTCTTGTTGCTAAGTAGAACTCTATTGTTTTTATGTACCTACATTTTCAAAATCCATTCATCAGGTTTTGTGAAGCTTGTTCTGTTTCTTAGCTATTAAAAACAGAGCACCAACACACATGTCTGAACAATTGACTCTACAGTAAAATGTAAAGTATTTATGGTGTAGGGCCAGAAGTGGTATAGGTGGGTAATTACTTATGTCTATTTTTGGTTTTTAATAAACTTCCATCAAATTTCCATTGAGGCCATTCCAGTCTACATGCAGTGAGTAAGGGAGGGTTTCTCTTTCTCATACCCAAACAAGCATGTGTTGACTTTTGATGTTTTTGATGACAGCCACTCTTCCATGGTGAGAAGGATTCTTTATTTTTATTTTTAATAATTACATATATGGTGTGTATACACCCACGATGGTACCATCATTAGCCTTCTCCCTGTCGTCCCCCCATGGGGATTGTCAGTCTGGCACTATGGGGGGTGGCCATAAGTTATGGGGAAAGACAATGTCTCTGTGCATAATGGCCCAATGTATGGCTCTAACAATCTTTCTGCCCCTCATCCGAGAATTTCCCTGAGCCATGTTGGATTCATTTTAGGTCTATTTCAGTGACGAGGTTTTGGGAGTCTCTGTGTCTCTGGATATCTGATTTGGTAGGCGTTGAGTGTCCTCTGTGTCTATCTCCTCACCCTTGTGCTGATACCAGGTTCACCAAGAAAGCAGCTCTTGCTCATTACCCTAATAACTCTATGGTTTCACCTGGTGCCCTGTTGATGCACAATGAGCTGATTCTCTTCTTAGGTTTTGCATCCATCTGAAAAAGTAAAGCAAATTATCCAATGGAGAGTGAGGTCAGTGCAAGATACAAGGATACCCATTATTATTTTAGAGAATTTTTAATAGATGTAGGCCCTCTTGTAGCCCACTATTGGTGGGAGCTTGATATTGGAGAGTAGGCTCATATTTTGAATATGGACTGAGTTTTTTCTCAGTTCTAGCTATGGGTTCCATTCCACTGAGTGGATCTATTAGCCAAATAAAGAGCAGTTGGTAACCTACCATGGCTGTGTGCCACTATTGCACTTGTGTGAACATCATGTCAGGTTGGTTGCTGCTGAATAGCTTAGACCACGAATTGCTTAGACATATGTTGGCCATTTTCCACCAGTCACTCATGTAACACCTTCTGGGAACAAGCTAACTGTCTGACAATTGACTCTCTTCCATTTTCCAGCAAGGTAACTCCATGTTCCATCCCAACAGCATATGGTGTCTGGCAATAGGGTCTTACCATTAACATTTGGTGGGTCATGAAGTACTCTGGGAGAATTTTTTTTTTTTGATGTAGGGTCTCCCTTTGGCTAAGGCTGACCTGGAATTCATTATGTAGTCTCAGAGTGGCCTCGAACTCTCGGTGATCCTCCTACCTCTGCCTCCCGAGTGATGGGATTAAACATGTGTGCCACCATGCCTGGCACTCTGGCAGAATTTTGTCTTCTTTGGGGAAACCTTGTAGGTCTCTCTGATCAAGAGCTCATTGTGGATGTTACCCACAGCTGGTACTGGGAATTACAGGTCAGTGGCAAGGGAAAATAAGGAAGCAAAATATAGGTAATATAAAAGAGAAAGAGAGAAGAAAAAGTGAGAGTGAGAGAAACAGGAGAAGACTGAGGATAGTCTTTATCATACACTCTCCAGGCTCCTGTGATTCAGGCATTCTCTCTAAGAACCTGATGAGCATTGGACTTTTTAGTATGTCTTTCAGGATGTAATATTTTTATGGTACCATTTCCATTTGGGTCCAGTTTTTTGACCCCCCAAGCCCATACCCTCCACTCCTGCCCTACCATTCCTATTGTTCAGTCCTCAAGATGTTTATTAGTTATGTCAGCATATTAAGCAGATTCAGGTTAGGAGCCACAGATGAGTGAAACCATGTGGCAATTATCTTTCTGTGATTGGGTGAGGTCACTGAGGAATGATCTGTTCCAAGTTTGACCATTTTTCTTCAACTTTAATTGTGTCATTTTTCCTCACTACTGTGTAGAATTCCATAATACCACATATTAGTGACCCATTCGTCCAATGATGGACATCTGAGTTGATTCCAGCTCTTACCTGTTATGAATTGAGCAGCTATAATCATGGTTGAGGAAATATCTCTGAGCTGAGAATTGGAGCTTTTAGGGTAAATGCCCAGTACAGGAATAACAGGGACTGCTGATAACTTTATAGTCATCCTTTTTAGGGGTCTCCATATTGTTTTCTATAGTGGTTATACCAGCTTACATTCCCACCAAAAGTGAATGATGGTTCCTAGTTCTCCACAACCTTGCCAGCATTTATTGTCATTAGATAGATTTTTTTAATGTTTGCTATCCTTACTGGGGTAACGTGGAATCTTGTAGTTGGGTCAATTTGCATTTCCCTGATGATTAGGAATGAAGAACATTGTCTTAAGTGTGTGTTTGTCATTTGTATTTTTTCCTCTGAGAACTTCCTGCTCAGTTATCTGCCCTATTGTGTGACTGGGTTGTTTGACTTTTTATTCTTTAGGTTTTTGAGTCTTTTTAGAATCTAGAAATTAGACCACTGTCAGTTGCCAGCAAATATTTTCTCCCATTCTGTGGGTAATCTATTGGCTTTGCTTGTGTATGTTTGTCTGTGAAAAGCTTTTCAGCTTCCTGAGATCCCAATGGTTGAGTGATTGTTTAATTTCCTGAGCTACTAAGGTTTTGTTCAGGAAGTCTTTTCCCACTCCTATATAATGGAAAGCTCCTGCGATTATTTCTTCAAGTAATACCAGAATTTCAGATCTTATATTGAGGTCTTTCATCCATTTGCACTTGATTTTTATGCATGGTAAATGTGTGGATCTAGTTTCATTTTCCTGCATATGGTTATCCAGTTTGTCCAGCACCATTTGTTGAAGATGTTGTCTTTTTTCCAGTCTACACTGTTAGGGCCTTTGTCAAATATCAAGTAGCTGTAGTTACTTGACCCAAAGTCCAGGTCCTCAGTTCTGTTCCACTGATATATAATCCTGTTTTTATGCCAGTACCATGTTGTTTTTATTACTATGGCTTTGTAGTATAGCTTTAGATCAGGTATGGTGATACCTCCAGAGGTGTTTCTTTTGCTGAGGATATCCGAGGCCTTCAGTCATTCCATATGAATTTTGAGATCACTTTTATTTTATCTCTGTGAGGAAAGATGTTGGTATTTTTATTAGTATCGCATTGAATCTATGTATTGCTTTTGATAAGATTGCCATTTTCACAATGTGAATTCTGCCTATCCAGGATCATGAGAGGTCTTTCCATTTTTCTCAAGTCCTCCTCAATTTCTTTCTTGAGTCTTTTTATGTTTTCATTGTAAAGGTTGTTCACCTCCTTGGTTAATGTTATTCCAAAATATTTTGGGTTTTTTGATGCTATTGAATATGGAACAATGTCACTTATTTATTTCTCTGTATCTTTAGCTTTTTGTATATAGAAAGGCTAATGATTTTTGTGCATTGACTTTGTATCCTGCTACTGTACTAAAGGAGTTAATCACTTTTAAGAGTTTTGAGATGGAGATTCTAAGTTCCCTTATGTATAGAATCATGTCATCTGCAAATAGGGCTAACTTAACTTCTTCCTTTCCAATTTTATTCTTTTTATTTCTTTCATCTCTCTTATTGCTTGAGCTAGTACTTCCAGTACTATGTTGAAGAGCAGAGGTGAGAGTAGACACCCCTATCTTGTTCCTCGTCCCAATGGGAATTCTTTCAGTCTCCCCATTAAGTATTATGTGGGCTTTGGGATCTTTATATACAGCCCTTATTATGTTGAGATATCAACTGTGCATGTCTATTCTCTTCAAAGTTTTGATCATGAAGTGATGTTGTATTTTTTCAAAGGCCTTTTCTGCATCTATTGAGATGATCATGTGGTTTTTGTGTTTAAGCTTATTTATGTGGTGTATTACATTGACAGATTTCCATACATTGAACCACCCCTGCATTCCTAGGATGAAGCCTTCTTGATCCAGATGGATAATGCTTTTGATGTGCTGTTGAATTTGTTTTGCAAGAATTTTGTTCAGAATCTTTGTATCTAAGTTCATCAGGGAAATAGGCCGGTAGTTTTCTTTTCTTGTGGCGTCTCTGCCTGGTTTTGGTATTAGGGTGATACTACCTTCATAAAAGGAGTTGGGAGCTTTCTGTTCTTTCTGTTCTCTGATTGTATGGCAAATTTTGAGAAAAACTGGTTTCAGTGCTTCCATGAAGGTTTGATAGAATTCAGATGAGAAGCCATCTGGTCCTGGACTCTTCTTTTTAGGGAGGTTTTTCATTACTATTTTAATCTTGGTGGTTGTGATAAGTATGTTTAGGAGATTAATATGCTCTGAGTTTAGGTTTGGTATGTGGTATGTGTCTAAGAATTCATCCATTTCCTCCATATTATCCAGTTTTGTGGAGTAGAGGTTTTGAAGCAAGTCCTGATGATTCTTCCAATTCCAGTAACATCTGTTGTGATCTCTCCTTTTTCATTTCTAATTTATTAATTAGAGTTCTCTCTCTCTCTCTCTCTCTCTCTCTCTCTCTCTCTCTCTCTCTGCTTGATCAAATTGGCCAGGGGTTTATCAATGGTTTTTTTTTTTTTTTTTTCAAATAACCAGCTCTTTGTTCCATCAAATTTCTTAATTGTTTTCTTAGTTTCCAATTCATTCATTTCTGCTCTGATCTTTTTTTTTTTTTTTCATCTGGTGCTTTTTGGATTGTATACTTCATGTTTTTCCAATGCCTTTAGGTGGATGGTTAGGTTGTTGATTTGCAATCTCTCCATCTTTGTTATGAAGGCATTTAGTGCAATGAATTTTCCCCTGAGGACCACCTTCATTATGCCCCATAAGATTTGGCATGTGGTGGTCTCATTGTCATTCATTTCTAGAAATTTTGAAATATCATTTTTTATTTCATCTACTACTCATTTATTGTTTAAGAGTGTGTCATTTAGTTTCCAGGAGTTGGTTGGGTTCCTGGAGTATCTTTTGCTCTTAATTTCTAACAATACAGCATTGTGATCTGATATCATGCATGAAATTATGTCTATGGTGCGATGTGTTCTCACTGTCATTCATTTCTAGAAATTTCACAGTTTCACTTTTTATTTCATCCACTATCCATTTATTATTTAGAAGTGTGTTGCTCAGTTTCCATGTACTCATGTGATTCCTGGATCTTCTTTTCTCATTAATTTCTAGCAATATAGCATTGTGATCTAATACATACAGGAAATTATGTCAATCTTCCTAAATATATGGAAGCAGGCTTTATGACACAGTATATGATCTATTTTAGAGAAGGTTCCATGGGCTGCTGAGAAGAATGTGTATTCTGTGGATTTGGGGTATAATGTTCTGTAGATGTCCATTAGGTTTAATCGATCTACGGTGCTGTTGAGCTCTCTTACTTCCCTGTTAATCTTTTGTTTGTATGATCTGCCTATTGCTGATAGTGGAGTATTGAATTCCCCAATTATGATGGTGTTGGTTGTTATTTCTGTTTTGTTCTCAAGTAGGTTTTGTTTTATAATTTGTGGTGCATCTGTGTTTGGTGCATGAAGATTAATGATTGTGATATCCTCTTGTTGGATCATTCCCTTGGTAAATGAGAAGTGGCTTTCTTTGTCTGTTTTGATTACTTATGGTTTGAAGTCTATTTTATCCAATATAAGTATATCTACACCTGCTTGCATCTTATTTCCATTTGCTTGGAATATCGTTTTCCATCCTTTTACCCTGAGGAGGTGTCTGTTTTTAGTGGTGAGGTGGGTTCCTTGAAGATAGCAGATTGAAGGGTCTAACTTTCTGATCCACCCTGTTAGCTTGTGTCTCTTTATGGATGAATTAAGGGCATTAATATTTATGGTAATAACTGTGAGGTTTGATTTAATACCTGCCATATTGTAGTGGTTATGTTGTTTGGTGTCTTCTTGGTCTGTATGCCTTCTCAGTGTTTGTGATCTGCTTCTTGTAGCACTTGAGGTTGGTTATTTGAATCTCTGTGTGGAACATTCCCTGAAGTAGTCTTTGTAGTTTTGGCTTTGTTTTCATATAGTTGTAAAGCTGAGTTTTATCATGGAAAGTGCTTCTTTCATCACCTGCTGTGAGGGATTCTTTTTCTGGGTAGTGTATTTTGGGTTGGAAGCCATAAGTTCTTAGAGTTTGCAGTGTTCCATTCCAGGTTCTTCTGGCTTTCAGTGTTTCTATTGAGAAGTCTCAAGTAATTCTGATGGGGTTTCCTTTATTTGTAATGTGTTGTAACTCCCTAGCTGTCTTTAGGACTTTGTCTTTGAGATCAATGTTTAGAGTCTTTTAATATTTTTTTGTTTATTTTTTTATTTATTTGAGAGTGACAGACAGACAGAGAAAGAGGCAGAGAGAGAGAGAGAGAGAGAGAGAGAGAGAGAATGGGCACGCCAGGGCCTCCAGCCACTGCAAACGAACTCCAGATGCGTGCGCCCCCTTGTGCATCTGGCTAACGTGGGTCCTGGGGAATCGAGCCTCGAACCAGGGTCCTTAGGCTTCATAGGCAAGTGCTTAACCGCTAAGCCATCTCTCCAGCCCTAAGCCATCTCTCCAGCCCTTTTTAAAAATATTTTTTGTTTATTTTTTTATTTATTTGAGAGTGACAGACAGACAGAGAAAGAGGCAGAGAGAGAGAGAGAGAGAGTTAATATTTTTTGTTTTTTTTTATTTATTTGAGAGTGACAGACAGACAGAGAAAGAGGCAGAGAGAGAGAGAGAGAGAGAGAGAGAGAGAGAGAGTCTTAATGATAATATGTCTTGGAGAATTTCTCCTTTGATCCAGTCTGTTTGGAGTTCTGCTGGCTTCTTGTAACTTGATGGGACTTTCTTTTGAGAGAGTGGGACATTTTTCTTCAATAATTTTGTTGAGTATGTTTTCCATGCCTTTGGTCTGTATTTCTTCACCTTCTGGTACTCCCCAGAGCCATATGTTAGGAAGCTTAAGTGTATCCCACAGTTCCCTCATGTTCTATTTACAGAAATTTTTGAACTTATTGAAACTTTTGGGCTCTCAAACTGTTTCTTGTATTTTGTCTTCCATTTCTGAGTTTCTGTCCTCCACATGGCTGAATCTATTCCTGAGAATTTCTATAGAGTTTGGAGCTTGTTCACTTTGGTTTGTATTTTCTACTGCTTTTTTATGCAGTTTTCAACCCTTTGTCGAGGTCCCTTTTCACATCATTTTCTGATTTTCTTAATGCTTCTTGGAGTTCATCCTGTCTTCATTGGTCTTAGGAGGTGGTTATTAAGGTCCTCTTTCTTTTGGCTCTCCTTCAGATCGTTTAACTGTATTTTCAACCCTTACTTGTTCTTTTCTATTAGGTCTAATCTAGTGAGCACACCATTCTTACAATTATTGGTCCTTTGTTCAGTTTCTGCAAGTTCTGCTATTTGCTTAGCCAAGGTTGAATAGTTTGTATCTTCATTTTGGGTTTCTGATCCTATTGTCTCTTCAATGTTTTGATTAGAGACATGCATTGTGGGACTGGGCAATCTAGCTAGATTTATGTGCATCTGATTTTTCATGCTATTCCTTTTTGTTTTGGCCTATCCATAGCAATGTTTCAGAAAGCCTAAGTTGTGGGGTGCTATCCTGCTGGCCAGGGGTGAGGGGGTGTGGTGAGTAGGATGGCAATTGCCCGCAAAGTTCAGAAAGGCTAGGGTGGAGACAGTAGCCTGGGTCTTTCTTTGGGAGTGGAAGGGGGAAGCAGCATATGGGATGGCGATCACGTGTGCAGAGCTCAAAAATGCTAGGGCAGGGACACTCGCCTGCTGGCCTGGATCCCTGTACAGTGATGGGAAGGGGTGGCAGTGAGTGGACCATTGACTGGGCATGTGGGGGTTCAGAAAAGCTATGGCGGAGTTACTGGAAGGGGACAGCGTAAGTGCGCCGGTGATCGTGTGTGCAGGGCTCAGAAAGGCTAGGGCCTGAACAGCAACTGGGACGGTGATCATGGTAGTGCACTCAGCAAAGCTAGGGTAGTAACAGCGAGTGGGACAGTGATTGTGCATGCTGCTGTCAGCAAGGCTAGAGCATGAATGGTGGCTGAAAAAGCTATCACATACTCGGGGCTCAGCAAGGCTAGGGTGGGAACAAGAGTGAGATGGCCATCTTGCACATGGAGATCAGGAAGGCTAGGGTGGTATGGGCAACTATGACAGTGATTGCACACATGGGGTTCATAAAGGCTAGGGTGGCAACTACAAGTGGGATGGCATTTGTGTCCATGGAGCAGAAAAGCCTAGGGTGGAGGACCTTTTTTGCTAGCTTAGGTCCACTTGCCCTGCAGTTAGTGGAGGAGGGACATCCTGCTGGGACTGAGGCTAGGAAGGCTGCTTGAGGGGTTTGGGGGACTCATGGGCTCAGGATTCCCTATTTTGCTCCTCCAAACTCTCCCACTGGAAGCCTACAAGAATCAGCAAACCCTTTTAAGAAAAAAGCCTGAACCTTCAGGGTCTTGCCTTTCCTTCCCCAAGAAGTGAGGCAAGGTTAGAAAGATGCCAGCCATCTTGACTGGAAGTCAAGAAGGATTCTTAAAGCAGTTTTAATCTGCATTTCCTTGATGTCTAAGGACTTTTAAAAATATGTCAATCTAAAATTGTAGCCGGAACACCATATTTTATTTTTCATATCTTTCAATTAGTACAATATTTCCAAGCAAGAAAATATTTTTGTGTGTTCAACTCTTTGACCATAGTACTTTGAAAAAGACCTTAACATATACTGCTCTGAATAAATATTAGTTGCATGAATGTTTTGAGCAACTGTTAAGATGCAATGGAGAGATTAAATTGGTGGGAATGCTGGGGGAAAATGATAAAATATTTCTCTTTGGTATAATTTGGTTAATTTGAAATGAAGATCAGAGATATACATGGGGGAATAATGCCTTTTACATTCGTGGTTCTTGGTGATGGAATTAGTCTAGTCTGAGTTTTCAAGGATGATCTACCTCTCCAAAGAGATGATATTTAAATAGATGCCCAATCTGATAATTAATGTGCATAGATACTTTGGCAAAAGTGTTGTAGAAATATTGAAAAACAATTTAAAATCTTTGAATCAAAACTTCTTTAAAGTCTGAAAGCACAAGATGTACAAAGATGGAAGGAGTTGGGCCAAAAAATTAATAAGAATGAGAACATAATATAACCCTTTCTGAAATCACATACTACTATAGTGAACACCAAGAAACAGTTTTATAGAGCATAGACACAATCGAACTTATGTTGTGAAATCAATCTCTCTGGCTTTATAATACAGATTAGATTGTCATATATTATATAATTATAAGTATTAAACAAAGTTAGTTCATTGGTCCAGGACAGAAATAATGAAATTATAGTGTAAAAATGAATGTGGTATAAATGATAAGAAGTGGCATATTTAAATATATTTTATGGCTTCATTGTTAAGATTTATTGCTTGTCACAGTCAGGCTCACATTGCAGGGATGAACATCCAGACTGACCACAGTTTATGGAAGAAAGGTACTTACTGTAGCCTACAGATAGAGGAGGAGTTCCATAGTGGAAAAAGAAGCTGACCCACTTTCACTGGTCCATGCAGAGAAAAATATCACCACCAGCATCACAAGAAAGCATACTCAGGAAACCCATAATAGCACAACTCCAGCACTCTGCATGTCATTTTTGCTTGAAAAAGATCTGCCCTCACACTATAAGTCTTGACCTTAGTATTTACCCACAGTGACACCTCCTTTAACCAGGCAGCAGGAGATCTAAATTAAAAACTTTAATTAACTCCTCAATCAATTTGGGGACATCCATTCAAACTTTCACATTGATATAATGAAAATTAGCTATATGGAAAAAGTCAAGTCTGATTCATGAGTTTTTGCCATGATAAAATTAAAACAAAAAACAAAACAAACAAACAAAAAAAACAAGAATCATTTACCGACAATTGGAAATCTGGAGGGAATATGTTCATGTGAGGTAAAAGTATTCTATGAAATGAGTTTTATCAGTACAAAATGCATGTGTTGGGCTGGAGAGATGGCTTAGTGGTTAAGGTACTTACCTTCAAAGCCAAAGGATCCAAGTTCAATTCTCCAGGACCCATGTCAGCTAGATGCACAAGGTAGTGCATGCATTTAGAGTTCACTTGTGGCTGAAGGCCCTAGTGTGCCCAGTCTCTCACTTTCTCTCTCCCTCTCTCTCTCTGTCTCTCGAGTAAATAAATAAAAAATTAAAAACATTTTTAAAAATGCATGTGTTGAGCATCTAACCGCCAACATGAGAGGATTTGGAGGTGTACACTTGGGAAAATACTAAGTTTAGATAAGACCATGGGAGTATATATCTCTAATATAATTAAAGATCCGATAAAAGACAACAAGAATATGGTTATCTCTTTCTTCATCATGAACACACAGAAATAAGTCAGTGTTTTGTAAGCGAGGAAGAGAACACTCACAGAGCTAAGAAGTGCTGTCACATTGATCTTCAGTCTCAAGTATGTAGAACTATGAGAAAAAAAATCTGGGCATGGAGAAATGGCTTAGCTGTTAAGGTACTTGCCTGCATAGCCAAAGGACCAAGGTTTGGTTATCCAGTACCCACCAAAACACAAAGACCCAGATGCACAAGGTGGCACATGCATCTGAAGTTTATTTGAAGAAGCTGGAGGCCCTGGCTTGCACATTCTCTCTCTCTCTCAGTCTCTTTCTTTATATCTGCCTTTTTCTCAAATAAATAAAAATATGTTTAATAATTTTTCTTTTAAGTCACCCAAATTCAAACTTTTATGATATCCAGAGCAGTTAATAAAGATTTTGGTAATGGTAAATGGTACAAGAACAACTATAACTAAACATAATAAGTTTGCATCTTGATGAGTACAAAGCCAAAATAAGCAAAGCTAAGATACAAAATTGTGGAGAAATTTATTACTCATGAAGGCAAGGAGAATGTGGGATTCATTTCCAAAGTAATGCTCTCTTTGAACAAAGGAAGCCAATGATTTTATTTAGGGAGTGTTGTAGTTTGAGTATATGTCTTCCCGATAGCCTCATGTGTTTTATTTAAGCTTGTAACTTGGATTTCCAGCTGCTGGCTGGAAGAGGTGTCACTGGGGATGGATCCTGGGGTCCAGCCCTAAGGTGTGTTTTGGAGTAGATCCAATTCTCAGCTCAAAGGTATACAGAGCAGTCTGAGTGCTGCCTGGGACTCTGCTGTGTTGTTTTGTTGTGTGCTGGCTGGTGTGCACTGTCACATTGATTTTGGATCTGTCTTGTTTCTTATTTCTTTCTACATGTATCAGTGAAAGGGGAGCAGCCTCTTCCACTCTTATGGAAATTACCCTGGATCTATATGCCTGAAATAAATCCTGTTTCTCCCATAAACTGTATCTGTTTATCCCAGCAATGTGGAGCTGTCTATAACAGAAAATTGGTACCAAGTTGTGACAAATATGACCACGTGGATTTTGGACTTTTGAAACTTTTGTGTTGGAGGAATGGGATAGAACTAGGTACTTGCAACTGAAGTACCTTCCAGAGTGGTAAGCCAAGCTTTATGGACGTTTCTGGTGAGAATTTGAAAATGATAACTGAAGAGAAAATTGCATTTAGCAGCTTTGCTTATGAACTTTCAAAGGGATGGAAAGACCACAGAGGACTTTGTTGGAACTGAGCTACTGGCATAAGGGCTGGCTGCATTCCTCTGCCAAAGCCCAGAGAATTTTTAAAAAATTGAATTTTAAGTATGGGCTAGTGTACTTGACAGATGATATAAAACTGAGAAATATAAGATTTATTTAGAAAAATATTAAGTGAGTATAATATTACAGACACAGAGTTTTAGGTTACTGAAGCTGCTACACATTAACAATTTTAAGGAAGATGGTCCAATGACTTTTCATTGAAACAATGGAAAGGATGTCTGAGGTGAACACTGGTAAAAATACAAACTATTGGGCTGGAGAGATTGCTCAATGGTTAAGGAGCTTGCTAGCAAAGCATAACAATCCATGTTTGATTCCCAAGTACCTACATAAAGCCAGATGTACAAAGTGACATATGCATCTGGAGTACATTTGCAGCAGCTGGAGGCCCAATTATGCCCATTCTCTCTCTCTTTCTCCCTGCTTTCTCTCTCTCTCTCTCTCCCCTTGCAAATAAATAAGTAAATAAAAACTCTTTTGTAAGGAAGACATTCTTCAAGGTCACCACTTATTTCATCCCTGGATTAACAACATGGCTGTGTCCTGCACACCTGGTATTGGTTTCATAAACATGAAAAATGCATGGAGTGAGTAATGAAGTGCACATGATTCCAGGAGCTGTAGCTGAAAGGTGGCGTATGAGGCAGGGCATGAAGTGCCTGATACAGAGATTAGTGAGGATGTTGAACAATGGACCATGGTTTGCAGTGGAGACCCAAAGATATGTTGGCTATACCAGGAATATGTAGAGGCTACCATCGAGCACTGTTGCCTCAGGATCTTAGGATAGATGTTGTCCCTGGCTACACAGCCCAGGTGGAGAAGCATAATTGTAAATCAAGAGACTGACATCACTGGCTACAGATATTAGACTTGAACTGCAGATGTTTGCCACTTACCTAATGGTTATTGATTTTATACTGGTTGAATCTTGCCTTGCTATGCCTTATAGCAATGTAAATATTTATTCTGTGTCAGTATATGCTGGAAAGTATGTAACATGTTTTGATTTGACAGTACTCATAGTTAAGAGACAGTCATAAATCTCAGATGAGATTGGTACTTTGGAACATTTTTAAAGTTGGTAAAGACTATGGAGATCTTTTAAGTTTGACTAAATGAAATATACACTGTGAGATGATCATGAGTCTATAGGGTTCCAGGGACAGAATGTGGTAGTTTGAGTGTATTTGCCAGTAGACTAAGGTGTTTTATTAAAGCTTGTAACTTGGATTTCCAGCCACCTGGCTGAAGGAGCTGACTACAACAGAGGGCCTATATATATTCATACAGGAGTGATCCCATTTGTAAGCATGCTCAGTTAAGGTTGTGATTAAAAAAAAAAACAGATAGTAGAATTTTTAAGGCTCTAATTATTTGAAAATACATCATATCACTCAAATAAAAATAGCATATGCTTTCAACTAAAAAATGTTATGAGGAATTTGAAAATGACTAATTTCACAGAAAAATAATAGTTTAAACATATCTCCATTAAATGTGTGAACTCATTGTTACATTTATGTATTTTATTCATTAAAACTTTAAAACCATTCACTTATTAAACCTATTAAACATTCCAAAGATACACATATGTCTGGAGATCATTTGTAGCCACAAAAGGTCTTGACTGTCCATACTCTCTCTCTCTCTCTCTCTCTTTGTTGCAGTCAGGTTCACATTGCTGGTAGAAATCACCCAACCAAGAGCAGCTTGTGAGGAAAAGAGGCTTATTTTGGCTTTCAGGCTCAAGGGAAAGCTCCACGATGGTAGGGGAAAACAATGGCATGAGCAGGGGGTGGACATCACCCCCTCACCAACATAAGGTGGACAATAGCAACAGAAGAGCGTGCCAAACACAGGCATAGGGAAACTGGCTATAACACCCATAAGCCTGCCCCCAACAACACACCCCGTCCAGGAGGCATTAATTCCCAAATATCCATCAGCTGGGAACCTAGCATTCAGAACACCTAAGTTTATGGGGGACACCTGAATCAAACCACCTCTCTCTGTGTGTGTGTGTGTGTGTGTGTGTGTGTGTGTGTGTCTGTGTCTGCCTCTTTCTTTCTGTCTTTCTCTTTCTTCCAAATAAATAAATAAATAAATAATACTTTAAAAAAAGATAAGAGTACTATAAAGAGCCCACCTATCACTGGTTATGCTTATTATTGCTATAATATATAATGTATATAATACCATCATATTCCAAGTATATATGCACACATATATCATTGCATTTAATTTTAAACTGAATATTCTATTAAATATGAAATATCACTGTGTTTCATATTGAAAAAGTTATATATATGAATATCACAGTAATTGATGCATATAAAGTAGCTATTTTATTAGTTATCTAGTAATAAAAATATGGTTTTGAGATCATGCATTCTTTTTCATTGAACCCTAAGGTAAGTGTAATATTAATGATTTGAATCAGATCTTCAAATATACATAGATTCTGTTCTAGAAATAATTGTACTTTTTAAGAAGCAAAACTGAGAACTATCAGACATGCACAGGCCAAACAATTAGAATAATGTATTGGATTTAGAGATATTAACCTCTAAAAGTTTGATCAATGTACACCAAATCACTGTGATGAACTCTTATTGAGTTAAGGTTTAATTACAACCATAATGCTCATTAGTGAAGGGTTAATAGCCTTCCCCGAAAACTAAAGGGAACTAAAGAGTTAATAACTATTCCTAAAGTTTGTGGGCAATAAAGAAGTTTGGTACCCTTCCCTGATTGATGTACTCCACTTAGCCTAGCTGGCCTTGAAGGACCAGAGACCATCTGAGTATCCTCCCTTAGACAATTACAACTTTCTTATCAACTTCACCCTGGTCCAGTCTGTTTTTCTTAGGGTCCTCCTTATAAACCTACACCCTATCCTGGCTCAGTGCTTCAGCCTTCATCCTGCAGGAAAGCTGAGACCCCCTCACTGTTTTCTCTAAATAAAACAGTCTTGTCTGTAGAGATCAAATCCAGTGTTCTCTTTTGCTTTTCTCTTACACTTTCCTTACAATTAGCAGTTAAAGTTATAATACACACAATCAAGCAAGCATAGTTTTATTAATCACATAAGAGACAGCATTGTCTTGTGTACGTCATTTCATACACTGGAATTAGTTTATAAAAACCTTGTCCTAGAGGGTAATGTGAGTACTTTTCAAAATGCCTCAAGATGCCAAAAAAAGGATTTGGGTTATATATTTTGCTCATTGATAAATACCAGTCAGGATGAACAAAAGATTCAAAGAAATTCATAAAAAATCACTCTAATACATAAAAAAACAGAAAAGTAACTAGGAAATTCATTTTTGTGCAAAAATGTCTCACCTTAGCCTTTAAGCATAATCACTAAGTTCCTTCCACTAAACACTCTAGATATATTAAAAAACTGTTTCTCTATACTTCACTCAACAGAAACACTTTGTTATATTATCAAATATGTTTTACAAATTTATGACTGCTTAAATTATTTTATATTTCTTAAATGTTAAATTAATTGTTGCTTCTATGAGTCTGAACATTTTTATTTTTGTTTATAGAATCTGGAAACTTACAGCAGTTACTTTCTCACTGCTGGTATAAAACATATGAATATAAAAAGCTTATTGGAGGAAAGGGTTTATTTCAGCTTATAGTTTCAAGGGTTGCTTGTTCATGACGGGTTAATCATGGCAAAGTGGACATTCAGCTCACATCATTGTATCAACAGCAGGGAAGAAGTAAAAAGAGTGAGCTCCAAAACTGGAAAATGGGAATGGATTATAAAATCCCAATTCTAGGCTGGAGAGATGGCTTACTGATTAAGGTGCTTGCCTGCAAAGCCCAAGGACACAAGTTTAATCTCTCTCCAGATCCCACATAAGCCAGATGTACAAAGGTGAAACAAGCACAAGGTCGCCCATGCCCACTAGGTGGTATAAGCATCTGAAGTTTGATTTCAGTGGCTGAGGTCCTGGCATGCCAATTCTTTCTCTCACTCTTAAAAAAAAGAAGAAGAAGAAAGAAAAAAGAAAAAGCAAAAGAAAATCCCAAGTCCCAACCCCTGAGACACACCCAAGAACCACTTGGACTCGCTAACCCAAAACTGCTGCTCAGGACTGAGGAAGAGACTCTGCTTCAAGGACTCAAGCTTATATGTAGGTGAATGATAGATAAGGGCACCCAAAATGCTCCTTCAGTTGTCACACACATAACATCATGTGTACACCACACATAACATACCACACCAAACATAATCTACACACACACACACATACACACCAATGTAAAACAAAATTTTAAATAAAAATACTTCATAAGAAGTAAATTAAAAGATCTCTCTGAACTGTTATTTAGAATATCCATGAAAGGTTAATTAATTGAATTTGCCCAGTGGTAAAGGAAAATACTGTTCCTAATTATTCATTTGATATGGTATCCAAGTTCTTTCCATAAGATCTTTTTTCCTGCCAAAAATAGACACATCTACTCACCTAACTGATGATGAGTTTGGACCTATGACTTTGTTTTACAAAATGATTATGAACATGAATATTAGTAGTAGTAAAGTAGATTTTACAGAGCATTATTTATTTTTTCCTACCGATTTTGCATTTAACATTATGAAAACATTGCATAATTTACTAATCCAAAGAACATAAGGGTACAGCAAAAAGATTTGCAATAAATTTATATGTTGAAGGAAAACCTAACCTAGATTACCTTAAATCCAGATAATAAACACATATCAGAGAAAATGTAAAGCCTTACTGTAGTAAATAAGAAAATTTTAAGCATAACTTCTTATGCAGCACGTTCATGGCAAGAGTTGACGGAGATATTGAATATGATTTTACTACTGAGACATCTGCAGTATCCTTCACCCTATCTATAGATATCTAATGACTAAGTGACTGAACAATAACAAACCAAAAATAGCTTTCATGTCTTAATATCAATTATGACCCCAGGAATCACATTTATAACATAAATAATTACTTAATAGTTTCTTTATTAAGTATCTTTCACTTCTATGAAAAATTAACAATTTAACAAATATCACATCTCTTAATCAGGTATATTATATATATATATATATATATATATATATATATATATATATATATATTAATTTCCAGTGTTACTCAATTTTATTTATTTCTTTTATTAGACTGTTAACGAATTTATGTATTATAAACACTATAAAATTATTTATTGATTTCATATTCAAATAGCAGTTTGCATAGATAGCCTCACCATATTTAAAGCTTTAAAATCTAAAATTCAGGACTGGAGAGATTGCTTAGTGGTTAAGGGGAGGGCATGCAGACCAAAAGCCCCAGAGGGTTATCTCAGTCGCGGCACCAGAAATGTAAGGAAAGTGTAAGAGAAAAGCTAAAGAGAACACCAGATTTAATCTCTACAGGTAAAGCTGTTTTATTTAGAGAAAGCAGTGAGGGGCAGCAGCTTTCCCGTGGGATGAAGGCTGAAGCATTGAGTTAGGCTTGGGTGTAAGTTTATAAGGAGAACCCTAAGAAAAACAGACTGGACCAGGTGCAGTTGATAATAGAAATGTAGTTGTTTGTGTCCTTGCTCAGAATAGGCTTCTTCCGCCAGGAATGTCTAAGGGAAAATACTCAGATGGTCTTTGGTCCTTCAAGGCCATCTAAGCTAAAGGGAGTATATCAGTCAGGGAAAGGTGCCAGACTTCCTTATTTCATGCAAGCTTTAGGGATAGCTATTAAGTCTTTAGTTCCCTTTAGTTTTCAGGGAAGGCTATTAACCCTTCAGAAACATTATATAAACTATTGTGCTTATTGGCTCATATATGGTGTTCATTTATTTACTTGTTGTGAAAACTTATTAAGGTATTACAACAATACAAAACACAGTAAAAACTAGTTGTTAATTTTGTAAAATTTCAAACTCGATGATGGATATTGCCTGCAATCAAGGATTATGAGATATAACATGGTTATGTCATTTTATCCATATACACAGAAATCTTTCTACCAATAAATGTATGGCTGGAAAGTGAGGGCTGACACCATCAGGGCCTATATGTAAATGTCCAAGCCAAAAAGGAAAAGTTATTGACTCTAACTATGATTTCTTTTTTCTTCAAGTCACTGGATGTAGTATAGGAGGATCAGGAACATAGGTCCAGTAAAGTTCACTGTAAGCAAGGTGTAGATAACTCCATATTATCAGGATCAGCAGTGTCCTCTTCTTTGATCTCGTGGCCTGCATACTGCACCAAACTTTCTGGCAACCATCTGGCTCCATTTTCTTTCTGTGAAAAAATACAAACAGATCCTCTTCCCTATATTAATACAGGGTCAGGTCCACTCCATTTGTTTGTCAATGGATCTTTCCACACTACTTTGGCAAAGGTATTTTTTATATTTGTGTGTATCAAGGGTTAAAAAGTTTAGGACAAACAAGGCATGATGAAGGATATTTCTTGGAGATCCTTTTATGGGGCATCGTGGGCACAGAGAGGATGGGAGTGGCCGCTCAGCCTTAGGGGCCGTGCATTCTCTGGAAAAATGACCTGGTTGTTTGCAATTAAAACAAGTTCTGAGCTTGTCCCCCTGGGTAATATCTTTAAGGGCCGCTCCTTAGGCTAGTCCAATGCTGTGGGACATAGGGTCTACATCAGCACAGAGTTTGATAAAGTCAGAAATATTTTTGCCATGGTGATGGGGGCGTATAGCTGCTTGGCAGGTGGAGTTAGCATTCTCAAAGGCAAGATGTCTGACAAATTCATTGTCTGTTTCCTCCTTTCCCATGAGGCATTCAGCGGCCTCTGTAAGGCGGCCAATAAAATCACTATAAGGCTCTGTGGACCCTGTCTGAGTTTAGCAAGAGAGATGACAGCTGACCCTGTAGAGGGAAGGCTCTTCCAGGCTTTGATAGCTGTGTGTTGAATTTGTGTAAGTAATCCTGGAGGAAATTTGGCTTGTTGTTCATTTGTATCACAGGGGTGGTTGCCCAGAAGTTTATCTAGCGTCCAGGATTTGGAAGAACCACCAACAGCCAAATTATGGCGGGCAGCATCCTGGCACCTCTCAATGTAATCAGCTTTCCATAGAAGAAAATCACCCCTAGTTAAAGCAGCTTTAGTTAACATAACCCAATCATTAACAGTAAGTAAGTCTTCACTTAGAGATTCTAACAGCGAGATAGTGAAAGGAGCAATAGGACCATATGAAGAAACAGCAGTTTTAACTCTTTTATATGTTTAAATTTAAGGAGCTGATATCCCTGGGCTTTGATAAGTAAAGTTTCATCCCGTCCCTCATTCTCAGTGCTTTCTGACTCAGCAGGTTCCTTTGTTTCATATTCTCCCTCCCCCTCTTCTGCGCTATCTGGATCCTGTGGCTCAGCCTCATTAGATTTTTCTTCAATAGGTTTAACTTGGGAGCGAGTTACAGGAAAGGCGTGGAGAGTTTTACTTTTGGTTTTAGTTTTCTGAACAGGGCAAGTGGGGGGGGGAGCGTATTTCTAAATCAAGGTAGTGTAATTGCTCGAGCAGTTGTGGCTTTTCCTTTTTGGCTTGGAGGAGCGTCTTAAGAGACTGTGCCTCCCAGGAAAGTTTAATAATGGCTTGTCTAGTTATTTCTTCTAGATCAGAGGGAGCGCCAAGCGCCGGGACACAAAAAGGGGGTGCTATGTTATAGGGTGGTGACCGTGTACCCAAAAGTGCCTGGGGGGGCAATCAGGGTTATGATATTTGGTAGCTTCATCCTGCAATTTAGCCTCTTCCTCAGGGAAAAAGGAGTCATCTTCAGGATTGGTGGTTTTTAAGTCAGACAGAACTGGATAGATAGATCACGGGAGAGGGTTACTAGGCAGGGGTGGGTTACTAGGTGGCGGATCATCAGCATTTTCTGGCATAGGAGTGGTAATAGAGGGTCAATTAGAACCTGGGGAGGAGGGGCAGGTTGGTGGCCCTCAGCACACCACGGAGTGAGAGCCGGGGTGGGCAGGGTAGGGATTCTCTGGGGCTTCATTCTTATGGAGGGAGGTCTGACTGCTGGTGAATTTATTTTTAAGGAAATTCTCACTATCTATAACTACTTTGAAACATCAGGGTGATAGTGGTGGACCTGTAATACATCATTTATGAGATTCAAATAAGAAAATGCCTGCACTGGAACCTTTTCAGGACCGAAAGAGCAGTAGTAATCATTTAGACAGTCACCAACACGGCGCCACCGCTTCTCATCTATAGTTCCTTCCTGGGGGAACCAGGGTCAGACATCTAAAAAGACAAAGAATTTCACTAAATCTTTGTTCTTAACCCGTGTTCCTCCTGTCTTGAGAGAAGTTTTAGGCCCTTCAACAAACAATTCATGCTTACTTAATGCTTGTCCCATAATTGCGTTGCTCTTCTTACCTTTCCAGATCTGTGTCACAGACGGGCACTCCTGCAGCGATCTGGATGCGGATCTTCACTCACCGGTGAGGTGGTGATCCAATGGCGGAGGGACGGCCGTCCACTCGAGCGACATCCAGGTCACACTTCATACCTCGAGCCCCATGTTCGGGCGCCACTTGCCCCGGCCGTGGGGAGTTAAACAAGGACCCGAGGGGAAATTAACCTGGATGAGAGACAAGACAGACACAAAGAAGGAGACCAAGTCTAGAGTCTGATCAAGGTCTCAAATTTATTCAGGCAAGCACAAGCTTATATGCAGAAATAAAACTTTCTCGACAATGCCTCCGTGCATAAAGTCTGCTCCACCAAGGCCGTCAATGCCTCTGTGTCTGAAGTCTGTATTACCAAGGCCGTAAAATAAGGCCTCTGTGCCCGGAGATCCAAGACCAGCTGCAGTTCCCATGGTTAAAGAGCAGCTACAGCTCCCAACGTAATGTTTCTCTACTACCACCAATAAACTCTGGTCAGCTAAACTAGACTGGCACAATTTTTTGGTCTGTTATTGATGCCCTATCATGTGAATACATGTTTGTGTCTACTCAGGAAAAATTAACACACTTATTTTAGTCAGAGTTCTTTCAGAAGCAATTATTAAGAAATAATCTCTTTAAGTATCAGTTGGGGAGTGGAAAATGGAAAGGATGCAATAAAGTGTGTATCTGGCAATTTCCTCCTCAGTTTATGAAGCATGAGGCAGCTGAGGAATAGATCAGTTCATAATAATCTCAAAGATACAGTTTTCAGAAGCATTGGAGCAGAAATCCTTGTCATACACTGGTTTTGGTAAAGTTAGCCTATCAAAATTTACAGGTGGCCACATGTGATATCCAGAGAATGTCTCTAGAAAGTGTTATGGTAGTTGACAGTTTCAAGGTAGTGGCAATGGTTAAATAGTAATCATCCAAAATTCATGTGTTGAAACATAATCCCTAACATGCTGTTATTAACAGACAGAGCCTTTTGTCAGCATTAGAACATGAGGACATATCCCTCAGGAATGGATTAGGACCTTTATAAGAAAATGAACAAACTAACAAACAAACAAACAAACAAATTAATGGGATTGTCTCTTCCACGGTGTAAAAATGAAGAACAAATGAGTCATTTTTGAAGCAGAAATCATTCTTTGACATTGAATGTTCATGTTTTATTTTAAGGTTATTTATCCAAACATTTTCATAACACTTTCCTTTATATATGTTTTAATTGATTTGTAAAAATTTTCCTTAAGAGTATGTAAATCATATTAGCTCATTTTATTACAAATAAAACTAAGTTATTTTGGGCTGGAGGGATGGCTTAGTGATTAAGGCTCTAGCCTGCAAAGCTCAAGGACCCAGGTTCAATAACAAGTATCCATGTAGGTCAGATGCAGAAGCTGGAATATGCATCTGGGGTTTTCAGTGGCTGGAGACCCTTATGCACTCATTCTATCTGCCTCTCCCTCTCTCTATCTCCTAAGTAAATAAATAAATAAAATATAAAATTCAAAACCTCTGACTAAAAAAACAAAGTTATTTTGAAATTCATTGAAAAAATAAATTTATATACAAATATATGAAAGTTACATGTTTACCACATATGGAATTTGAATATTAGAGCAAATAGGTAAAATGCTGCCTTCTGCTATTTTTCAAAAACAAAGTCTTATTAAAATGTAGCCAGGATCTTCTGTATATGATTTGTCTATGTTGGCTTGCCTTATAATCACAGAGTTGCATAGTTGCAACTGCAGCTACATGGACTATAAGGAAAACAATATTTGGCTCTTGAAAAATATGTTTCTAGACTCTTGCCTAAGGAACCAGTGTTTACAGATAATTACCATATTTTATAAATGGAAATACTAACAAAGCCACATCCAAACGTCTGTTTCTCAAGGATCTTAAATCACCAACAAATTATTTTTTAGAATTACAATAAGCATATGCATTACATTTAATTAATTAATTGTTGTATTTTTGCTTACTTTACAAAATAAACCTGAGATGGACATAAATCAAGTAACTTGAAATCAATGAGAATGTATCAGGCTACAACATGAAGGTCATGTTTTCTTATTCCTCTAAATGTTGTAGAATACTGGAGCTTTTCTCTGCTTCTCTGCTAAAGCACATCCTGCTAGTATTGAACACTATAAGCAGAAAAACAGTACTATCCAACAGATGCCCTAGTCATTGCTTAAATCATCTACATGGGTACAGAGAGGGAAATTTAAAAATAGCCCAGTGAACATGTGTATGTTCAGAAAACACGTAGCATTTTTAGTTCATGTTAACTGCAGAGTTCTTATAAGGACAAGGCAGTAAATTCCTTAAAGATCCATTCCAATGCTTCTGAAAGATGTAACACTTTGAAAAGTTAATCTGGTTTACACATGGACTCTAGCTCTGGGATGTCAGCGTTTGCTGCAAATCAAGAGTGCTTTCCAAAGCCGGGCGTGGTGGCGCACGCCTTTAATCCCAGCACGTGGGAGGCAGAGGTAGGAGGATTGCCATGAGTTCGAGGCCACCCTGAGATGACATAGTGAATTCCAGGTCAGCCTGAACTAGAGTGAGACCCTACCTCGCAAAACCAAAAAACCAAAAAAAAAAAAAAAAAAAAAAAAAAAAAAAAAAACCAGAGTGCTTTCCATATGCATAGGCTGCAAGGATCTTAGATACATTCTGGGTTCTAAAAACATTCTGATTTAAGGTCTTCTTATGTTTTGCTATTCAGATCAGTGGATGCACAGCTAATCAAAATAATTATAAAAGAGACAGTAGCACCTAAAAATTGAACAAATTAAAACCAACACTCAGAACACAAATTTGAGATAAAAAAGAGCTCTTAAAATTCGTTGTTTTATTCCATTCATTTTTATTGTGCTCTGAAGAACAGTTTCTTTCAGAGACTTTACTAGAATAACATGAATTCAATGTATTTTGAATTGTGACATCATAATCACAATATACTGAAAAATTTGCACAAAATAATTCCAGCCTAAAGATTCTTAAACTTCACAATTTATATCTATGGATCCAATCTACAAAGAAATTAAGCAAATAATAATCCATGGCCATGGCCCTCAGCTCAGGAAAGAAGCACAATCAGAAATAGTTAAAGCATAGCTGGGCATAGTGGTATACACCTTTAATCCCAGCACTAGGGAGGCAAAAGTAGGAGGATCACAGGATACCCTGAGAATACAGAGTGGATTCCAGGTCAGCCTGGGCCAGAGTGAGATCCTACCTCAAAAAAAAAAAAAAAAAAAAAGAAAGAAAGAAATAGTTAAACATATCCTATCACCACTGTAATTATTTGATTTTGGATTAGCTACTTAGCTGTGTTTGCAATTCAGATAAATTTAATCAGTGAAAATGGAAAAAAATAAAATATATTAACTTTTCCTAATGATTTAAAAGTTATTCCAAAATTTACTTATAAAAATAAATCTTAAAGTTTATTTGAAAATAAGTGCTTTAATAACATATATTGAATTATATATTTTTTATTATTTTTATTTTTTTAATTCTTTTACAATTAACCCCCTTTTTGTTCATTTTTATTTGTTTATTTGAGAGCGACAGACAGAGAGAGAAAGGGGCAGATAGAGAGAGACAATGGGCGCACCAGGGCCTCCAGCCCCTGCAAATGAACTTCAGATGCGTGAGCCCCCTTGTGCATCTGGCTAAAGTGGACCCTGGGTAATCAAACCTCGAACCAGGGTCCTTAGGCTTCACAGGCAAGCACTTAACTGCTAAGCCATCTCTCCAGCCCTATTTTTTTATTATTTTTATTTATTTATTTGAGAGAGAGGGAAAGAGAGGGAGGGAGGGAGGGAGGGAGAGAGAGAGAGAGAGAGAGAGAGAGAGAGAGAGAGAGAGAGAGAGAGAATGAGAGAGAATAAGCATGCCAGGGCTTCCAGCCACTGTAGAGGAACTACAGATGCATGTGCCCCCCCTCGCCTTAAAGTTCAGCCCACATTTTATACTTTTTAAAATTTTTATTTATTTTCAAATGAGAGAGGGAGAGAGAGAGATTGACAGAGAGTTAGTGTGCCAGGACCTCTGAAGGAAGTCTTTGAGCCACTTTGTGCATCTGGCTTTATGTCAGTATTAAGGAATCAAACCTGGGTGTTAGGCTTTACAGGCAAGTGCCTTAACAGCTGAGGCAGCTCTCCAGCCCATCTATTTTTTAAAATTGATCAGACTAGGGAGATGATTCAGCAGTTAAAGATGCTTCCTTGTAATCCTGCCCAAAAATCTTTGATGTTCCTCAGTGCCTATGTAAAGCTGGGGTGCAAAGTGGCACATGCATCTGTAATCCCAAACTTCTGCCAATAGGAGTTGGAGACGAGAGAATCTGAAAATAAGGTGGAAGGAGAGATGAAGTTCTCAAAGGTTGTCCCATGTATATGCTTATACACACACACACAGGCACACAAATAAGTAAAAGTAGAAAAAATATAAACTCATTGGCAATGAGAAAGTTACTATAACTACTTGGCAACTATAAATACGTGACAAAATCAGACATGAAGAAATGCCAAAGCCAGGCATCCTGGGTTCAGGTCTTGTAGCAATATCCAATGACATGATTTTCTTAAAGATGATTCCAAAAAATATACCAAAAATGAATGCCAGAAAATATATTAATTCATTTTGCCAAACAACAGAATCATAGGTAATAAAACTAAATTGTAATTATATATTTTTAATATTTTTATTCATTTATTTGAGAGAGATGGAGAGTAAGAATGAGAATGCCAGGGCCTCTGCCTGGACGTGACCATGCCACTTTGTGCATCTGGCTTTACGTGGGCACTAGGGAATTGAATCCCAGCCATCAGTCTTGGAAAGCAAGCACCTTTAACTGCTTAGCTATCTCTCCTGCCCCATATATTTTAAGTATAGATTCTTCTCTTAAATTTTTAGAACCATCAAGTATGGCAAAGCAAAACTAAATTGAAAGTACGTGTTAGTTCAACACACATTTTTAAAATATAATTTGGGATTGTAGAGATGGCTTAGCAGTTAAGGTGCTTGCCTGTAAAGCCTAAGGACCCAGGTTCGATTCCCAAATACCCATGGAAGTTGTATGCACAAGGCGTCTGGAGTTTGTTTGCAAGTGGCTAGAGACCTTGGCTTGCCCATTCCCTCTCTATCTCTCCCTTCTCTCTCTCAAATAAATAAATAAATAAATAAATAAATATAATTTTATTGGCATATATTTACTCTATGTAGTGATGAGTTTCATAAAGACATTGTCCTACAACTATACAATGTACTTTAAACCTTGTCATTCCCATCATACCCATTCTCCCTACTGTCATTATTCCAATTTATGTCCCTAGATATTCTTGCTTCTATGATCACATCCTATGTGTTATGTGGATATTTATCTATGTATATACAATCTTATATACTATATAAAATCTAGGATCCACACATCTACAAATAAAAGAAAATGCAATATTTACCTTTCTGAGCAGTGGTAGTTCTATTTTTAGGGTCATTTTAGTGAAACTCCATACCAATTTTCATAGAGGTTAGACTAATATACATTCTAACCAGCAGTGCATAATGGTTGCAACTAGGTTTATTAGGGAGATTGGCCTACAGGTTTTGATTTTTGTTGTGTAATAAATCTGGTTTAATACTTGAATAATACAGGCTTTGTAAAATGAGTTTGGTCTTCAATTTTATTTTATGTAATACACTAAGGAGCATTAACTTACTTTAAAGGTCTTGTAGAATTCAGCAATAAATCTAACTGGACCTGGATTTCATTTTGAAAACTGCAACTGCTTCAGTCCAATTGCTTCATATAGGTCTTTTCATGCTGTTTATATCCTCATAGTTTACAGTTGGTCATATATGTCCATAAAACTACGAGTTTCTTCTAGACTTTCCAATTTATTATATGACTAAACTTTGTTTGTTTGAATTTGTTTTACAGATTATTGCTTCAAATCTTTATCAATTGTATCTCAAGAGTGCCTAAATTCAACAGAATGTATGAAATAGCTTGTAAGCAATTTTTAAATAATTCAAAACACAATTAAATAAGCTATAAATAAATATCTTTCTATATACTCTTATAAGACAAAAATTTCCTTTGTCAGGGGAGGGGTGCAGTTTTGCTGTGCAGGTCAGTCTGGCCTTGAACTCATTATGGTGCCTCAAACTCATGATCCACCCACTTCCACCTCCTGAATTCGAAGATTACAAACATGAAGTGCCATACCCAGCAAAAATATTATTTTCATTAAAACTAATATGCCATCACAATTGGATGTTTTAAAGGAGGTTGCATTTCTTGTGATAAAATTAGGTACCACTTAAAATCTTTATATTTAAATTATTAATTTTCGAAAAAAAGCTTTGAAAGTTTACTTTTTATATAGTGTAGAAATTTTATCTATTAAAATTACATTTACTTCAAGGTCTTCATTCTCTTTCATAACTGATTGGCTTTGTAAATGAATTACTTTCAAACCCAAAACATTATTAATCTTATGAAAATATATGTAACTTCTTTAATTAAAAAAGATAAGAAAATAAGAAAAAGAATTATCTGTTGAAAAATACAATAAACGAATTTTAAGTTGGAAAACTGGTCAATAAAACATTAGGAAACTGATAGGAATATGAAAAAAAAACATTTAAAAATTCTAAAGGACATAATCAGAATGAAACATAAGGAAGCTTCAAGGAAAGCATAACGTGGCTCATGCATCTGCAGTTTGTTTGCATTAGCTAAAGACCCTAATATTTCCATTCTCTCTATATATCTCTCCTCAAAATAAATAAAATAAATGAATAAATACAGTATTATTAATAATAAGGACGGGGCTGGAGAGATGGATTAGCAGTTAATAGCACTTGTATGCAAAGCCTGATGGCCTTGGTTCAATACTACATTACCTGTATAAATCCAAATGCATAAAGTGATGCATGTTTATGGAGTTCATTTGCAATGGCAGAAGGTCTTAGTGTAACCATTGCTTCTCTCTCTCACTCTCTGTAATATAAACAAATATAAATATATATTTTAAGTAGAAAGAAGCCAAGCATGGTGACGCATGCTTTCAATCCCAGCACTCTGGAGGCAGAGGTAGGTGGATCACTGTTTGAGGCCACCTTGAAACTACATAGTGAATTCCAGGGCAGCCTGTGCTAGAGTGAAACCTGACCTCAAAAACCAACCAAAAAAAAAAAAAAGTAGAAAGAAGCATGGAAATATAATAATGAAATAAAATTAAAACCCTCTGTGGTAGGAGTTTTTAATAGCATTTTCAGTTTATCACTCATCTTCTATTCAGAAATATGGAATAGTAGATAGCATCATGATCCAGTGATGCTTTGTTGGTCAACAACCTCCTAAACATTGTGCAGTAGTTTGAATGTACACACCCCATAGATTCACTTGCTTTATTAACCTTGTAACTTGGGTCTCCAGGTGCTTGGCTGGAGGAGGTGTCATTGGATTTATGAATGGGACCCAAATTCTTCCACCACTGATGGAACTTCCCCTGGAGCTGTAAACTTGAAATAAACCCATTCCTCCCATTAACTATGGTTGGATGTTCAAACCGATATCGTTGGAACTGTCTACAACACTTAGTGACTAAGGTTGGACTAAGCTCTCATATAACTGGAAGTAGTTCCAAAGCTAATGTTATTAAATAATTCAAGACTAAAATTTTCTCCCATTCAGTGCTTATGGTATGTTTGTCTGCGCAAAAAGCTTTTTAGCTTCATGAGATCCCATTGGCTGAATGATTGTTTAACTTCTTTGGCTTCTGGGGTTTTGTTCAGGATGTCTTTTCCCATTTCTATATTGTGGAGCATGCCTCCTATTTTTTTTTCTAGTAGAAGAGTTTCAGGTCTTATATTGAGGTCTTTCTTTGATCCATTTGGACTTAAGTTTTGTGTATGGAGAAATGAGTAGCATGCCCCTTCCAAAATAAGTGACTGGTACTCCCACAACACATAAACACACATAACCAACACATAAACCACAACCCCATGGGGGGTATCTACAACACCATTGTGGAGCACCTCCAATGGAAATGGGGACAGAGATAAGGGAAAAGAAGGTACCAACATATCATGTGTCTCATGTGTCCATATGAAATATGTTGCTAATAATATATACATATATATATATACATATATATATATATATATATATATATATATATATATATATATATAGAGAGAGAGAGAGAGAGAGAGAGAGACTGAAATTAACTGAAGGCTTGTTCATTTATGTGTCTGGCACTTGATGATGCCTATATTTAAGAACTCAGTGAGAATAACCAAACAATACACATATGTACATATGTGGTTATATCATGTATTCCCCATCTTGTGGAAAGTATATTCTAGCCATGAACACAAAATGAGCCAGGAAGAAGTAGTACTAACTTTTTAATCTTAAATCTCTGAAATCACAACACTATGGTAATGGCCCCATTCAAATCCAATATTTTTCTTTCTTTTGTGAGGAAAACACAAATTTTTAGAACCTATATGATGAAATGTAGTACCCATAGCTATTTCTGTCAAGTATAATCTGACATACACTGGAATTATTCCTGGTTGGAAACAAAACCAAATTAGCAGAAACAAGCATGTACACACCAAGCAATAAAGCGGGAGGAATCTGGTCTTTTAAAATAGAGAGTGGGGCTGGAAATATAGCTTATTGTTAGACCACTTCATCTCACTCTGCCTCTCTTGTGTGTTAGAACAGAGCCAAGTAGACTCCCTCTCAGTAATTTGCACTTGCTACTTTCTTCATTTGAACACTTATTCCCCCAGATATGAAAATATCCATATAGCTCACTCCACCTTGTGTTTCAAAATTTTGCTAAAATGAAACTATTTTAGTGGTCCTCCAAGATAGCAAAGTTTTAATAATTAAAATTATTTTCCCCACTTCCATCCTCATCTATTTTATTTCGTTATTTAGAACTTAGCACCTTCCAAATTACTATTATGGAAGTTATTATTATTAAATTACTTTGTCTTTATTCTATTCACCATGACTAGTGTTTATAGAGTTCAAGGGTGTTAATTTTTTTTTAAATAAACTGATACATTCACTATGCCTAAGGTAGTACCTTACATATAATTAGTGATTACTAAATAAGTATTTGATGAACAAAAGCAATTCAATTATCAGAATTAAAGAGAAAAAGAAAGTATATGTGGTGTTTCATTAGTTATTCCATTTGCTGCTGTGACTAAGTACCTGACAGGAAGAAACTTCAAAAAGGAAGTGATTTGTTCTGGTCTGCAGTTTTGAGTAAACATCCAATCATGTTGGGGAAGGCAGGGCAGCAGAAGCATGAGAACGAGTTCAAGACATTGTATCAAAAGTCAGGAAGCCAAAAGGGAACAGAAAGTGGGGACTGACTATAAAACCTAAAGGGTCATCCTAACTGAAGGGTTAATAGCCTTCCCTGAAAGCTAAAGGGAACTAAAGAGTTAATAATTATCCCTAAAGCTTGTGGGTAACAAAAGAAACAACAGAGATATTCAGCCTCATTAAGTTTGGCACCTATCCCTGATTAATGTACTCCCTTTAGCCTAGATGGCCTTGAAGGACCAGAGACCACCTGAATATCATCCCTTAGACATTCCTGGCTGAAAAAGCCTATTCTGAACAAGGACACAAACAGCTACAGTTTTCTTATAAACTGCATGGGGTACAGTTTGTTTTTCTTAAGACCCTCCTTATAAACTTACACCTTAGCCTGGCTCAGTGCTTCAGCCTTCATCCCATTGGAAAGCTAATCCCTTCTATTTTTTCTCTAAATAAACAGTCTGTCTGTAGAAATCAAGTCTAGTGTCCTCTTTTGCTTTTCTCGTACACTTTCCTTACATTTCTGGTGCGATGACTCAGACCAGAGCCCTCTGGGGCTTTCAGGTCTGGCCCTACCTTTCTCTTTCCCTCTCTTATCTATCTCCCTGCCAATGCTTCACTCCCTCAGGAGCCCAAAAATCACTGTGCTCACTACTTTGAACTAAACAGCCACCTGTGACCTGAAACCTTCAGTCTTTCCAGCTGATACCTAGGGGCTTCTTCTTTTTCTTCTTTCACCCTCTCCCACCAGACTTTTGAACTCTAGACTAGAGGTCTTTCACCATGTGACCACCTGCATCCACATCCTCATCAAATTCCAACTTCAGAATAAAGTATTCATTCTTGGTTTGTGGTGGAGGTGCCCGACCCCAGACCTTAGGAACTCCGGGAGCTTCTCACTTTTTGTTCTATGGACAATAAGAGACTCTGGGAGCCTCCCCATGTGCCATTCCACCAGACACCCCAAGCATTATAAGTGCAAAGATGCTCCCTACTAGTCCTTGGGTTTTGTATGCCCTTCCTTAGCCTGGGAGACATCCTTGGTGGTAGGATTGGCCAATCTAGTCCTTGTCCTCCAAAATAGGCTCTAAATAATCTGCTCCAAAAGACACTTCATTGACATGTCTCAAGGCTAATTTAAAGGAGCTCGAACTTCCTGAGTTCCTGCCTGCCAAATTATTCCACTTCTCTGTTCAAATTTGGCCACAGTATTGCTTAGATAATGGCCACCACTGGCCTGAATTTGATACTTTTGATTTTAATATTCTTATTGATCTTGATAACTTCCTTAGAAAACATGGCAAGTGTTATGAGGTTCCTTACCTTCAGGCCTTCTTTGCCCTCCACTCCTGCCCTTCTGTTTGTACTTTTTGTTCTACCTACCAAATTCTCTTCAATCACCCAAAACCCTCTAAAATCCTGCCCCTTCTAAAACTCTGCTTCTCACACACAGTTCTGTCATCTGGCTATGACTTTCCAGTATCTCTCCCTCTCACTCCAAATTCAAGCCATGTCACTAAATCAAATACAAACTCTGCCTTCTAAAAAAAAAAAACTCCTGTCTTTACTGGGACTCTAACTTCTCTACATATGGATATCTAATTTATCTCTCCTTGCTAAAAGTTAAAATCACTATACAGCTTCTAAGATCTTTTTTTTTTCCTTTCTTTTCCCTTTCCTCCTTCTTTTCTTTACAAGCTACCAAAGAAAAAAAATGTCAACTTTAAATCCAAACCACTGGCTGTTGTCCAGTTAAGCTTAAGTCTTCACCAATTTAAAACATAACAAAGATCTTAAAATAATGCCTCTCCATGGTTCATGTTGTCATATCTAATGTTGGACAACCATGTTATGTAATATGTTCTATGTTTCATGTAGTCTGTCTGGGAAGAGAGACAATCAGAATCCAGACAGTCTATATATAATTAACCATAGGGACAAAAAAAAAAAAAACAAACATAAAAGCAGAAATTAAAAAAAAACTGAAATAGTCATATTAAAAGTCTTATATTAAGAACAATGAAAATTTGTGTTGATAATCATGAGAGAAACTGACTAAGGAAGATAAACTGGAGACAAAACTTTAAATGTTGATAAATGTTTGATGAAAAAGACTGTTACAGAGTGGTTACATAGATTGTAAGGTAAAAGTATTTAGATGAAGGTATGAGTAAAGTATGTTGATAAAAGTATGAGTAAGCTTAAAGAAAAGGTCAAAGACAAAATTAATTAAATCTTAAATTACCTAATCAGATTACAGCCTTCTTGAGATACATAAGATGACTATTAGCCTAGGCCTTACATCAGACTAACAAAGGATAGCCCTGGCTGGTAGCAGAATGCTATAGTATTCAGGTGGTAAACTTACAAACTTTAACTCATTGATATTTATTTGATCATGATAATTGTTATAAAAAAAAACTGACTTTAGGCTGGAGAGATGGCTTAGCAGTTAAGGCACTTGCCTGTAAAGCCAAAGGACCCTGGTTCAACAGTGCAGGACCCATGTAAGCTAGATGCCCAAGGTGGCGCATGCATCTGGAGTTCATTGGCAGTGGCTGGAGGCCCTGGTGTGCCCATTCTCTCTCTCCCTCTCCCTCTACCTCTTTCTCTCTCCCTCAAATAAATAAATAAATAAATATTAAAAACTGACTTTAAAATTTCTCAACCAACTATGCTGCTATGTTCCTCTATTTGTCAAACTTTTACTATTTAATAAGACTATTATATCTTAAAAATGATCAAACAAACAAACAAACAAAAAACCCACTGTAACCTTAAGATGGTTCCTGTCTTGTTAATGCTGTTTTACTGGGTGATTATCACTAAGATTATTGTCTAAGTCTTATAAAAGGTGCTTTACTCATTGTAACATTGTTCAAAGGAAAACTGTAAAATCTCCTCCTGTCCTAAGAAAGCCTGCAATATACAAACAAAATACAAACAATTTCACACCTCATATTATGATAAAAGAAAAGTTAACAGCCTGTGGCTCAAAGTTATATCTTGTACTGTAATAAGCTTTCATGCTAATTATGTCCCATACTACATAGTCTTTCTTACTGACATTGTAGTTTTTGTACTGTTTCAAGGTCATAATTTGTATTACAGTTTCTGGCAAGTACTAAAATTGTCTTGTGTTTCTTCTTAACTCAATAACACAACTATAGATATCTCTCTATGAATTAACCATTTTTTTCAGGCTTTAGAAGAGACTTACCCTGGACTTATGCTGATGTAAAACTAGACTGGTTCTCCACTCCATCTCTGGTGTGAGTTCTGTAAACCTTAGTTGCCCATATGATATCAAAGTTAACAAGATCGAGATATTTTAACTAGTGTTGCAGTCAGGTCCGCATTGCTGGTAGAAATCATCCAACCAAGAGCAGCTTGTAGGAAAAAAAGAGATTTATTTTGGCTTACAACTCCACGATGGCAGAGAAAATGATGACATTATCAGAGGGTGGACATCACCCCCTGGCCAACATAAGGTGGACCAGGGCAACAGGAGAGTGGGAACAAGGGGAAACTGGCTATAACACCTATAAGCCTGCTCCCAACAATGCACTGCCTCCTGGAGGCATTAGTTCCCAAATCTCCAACAGCTGGAAACCTAGAACCTTAGAACACCTAAGTTTATGGGGGACACCTGAATCAAAACACCACATTCTGCCCCTGGCCCCCATAAACTGATATCCATACCTGATGTAAAATACAATGCATTCAGTCCAACTTTAAAAGCTCCCATGGTTTTCATCAATCTGAATGATGTGCAAACATCCCTATAATCCAAGATCATTTAACTGAGCCATAATAACTAAAAAAATCCTCCAAAACCCATAATGGCACAGAATAAATACACTACAAAAGATGGCATTGTGCATAGCAAAGAAATATTCAACCAACACAAGATTTAAAACAACCAGGGCAAACATCAAACTCTGTAGTTTCAAGTCCAACAAATAACTCTAGCCAGTGACAAATCTCCAGGTTCGATAATTCTAACGAGAAATAAGTCTCTGGCATTCCAATTCTTCCCCTCCAGCTAGGCTACTCACAGTCCTGGAAAACTTCATCAAGGCTGGCAGCTTTCATTAGCAGCCATCTCGTGTTCCTGGCATCTCCACTGGGTCTCCACTGCAATCCATGATTCATCCTCATAGCCCCATGGGGCCTCCATGCAGGCATCTAGCAAACCTGTTTCACACTGCCCATTGCCATTTCCAAAACACAAGACCATGTTGAAAACTCAATGACCCTCTTTCCTGCATTTCTTATACTCCACCATACCAGGTAGGGTGCCAATTTGTTAATCCAGGGGGAATAAGGCCGTCTTTGAAGAACAGGACACTCCTTGAGCACTCAGGCCCCTTCAGAAGAGTCTATATTCTTTTGTTGCCCCAATGCAGGTCAGCTGTCCCAATTTCAATAGTTGTAGTCTCTCAATTGCAGTTGAATGGGCAGCAATTCACCCAATGATTTTTCTTTCTGTGCCATATCCCTCTGCTCATACCAGTTCATTTCTACACAAAGTAATGCTGCACAACTTCTCAGGACACAGGCATAACAGCAAGCTTCCCACACAAACTACTAGCCCAGTCCAGGCAAAGTTCATTCTCACCCTCATTAGCCAAACCTTGTAGTCCATAGTTTTTACTGCATTCAGGCCTTTCACTCTGACCAGAATAGTACATCAAGCTGTACTTTAAGCACTGCAAGGCATCTCTTAGGCCAAGGTTTCAACTCCATTCATATTCCTCCTGAAAATCAGCTCCAAAAGGCCAAAGCCACACAGTCAGGTGTCTAGCAGCAGCCCCACTTCTGGTACCATTTTACTTTTGCAGTGAGGTCTGCATTGCTGGTAGAAATCACCCAACCAAGAGCAGCTTGTGGCAAAAAAGAGGTTTATTTTGGCTTACACGCTCCAGCGGGGGAAGCAGCATGATGGCAGGGAAAACAACGACATGATCAGAAGGTGGACATCACCCCCTGGCTTATATAAGGTGACCAGAGCAACAGAAGAGTGCCAAACACTGGCAAGGGGACACTGGATATTATACCCATAAGCCCGCCCCCAACAATACACTGCCTCCAGTAAGCATTAATTCCCAAACCTCCATCAGCTGGGAACCTAGCATTCAGAACACCTAAGTTTGTGGGGGACACCTGAATCAAACCACCACAACTAGTTTTGTCTATTTACTTAAATTATATCTAAATATGACATAAAAATCAAAACTAAGTCATTATTTTGTTACATAGGACACTTGTTTACAACTATAAGTTTCTTAAATGTTATACTCTTACATGTTTTCCTGTTGCTAAAAACTTATTCTAAATTTTTTTTTAATTTTTTTTGTTTATTTATTTATTTGAGAGCGACAGAGAGAAGGAGGCAGAGAGAGAGAGAGAGAGAGAGAGAGAGAGAGAGAGAGAATGGGCGTGCCAGAGCTTCCAGCCTCTGTAAAGGAACTCCAGATGCCTGCGCCCCCTTGTGCATCTGGCTAACGTGGGTCCTGGGGAATTGAGCCTCGAACCGGGGTCCTTAGGCTTCACAGGCAAGCGCTTAACCGCTAAGCCATCTCTCCAGCCCAACTTATTCTAATAAATAAAACTGGTCCTGATTACATAAAATATATTTCATTGTATTATATAACCAGTATATTCTATAAAATAAAATTTCATAAGCCGGGCGTGGTGGCGCACGCCTTTAATCCCAGCACTTGGGAGGCAGAGGTAGGAGGATTGCCGTGAGTTCGAGGCCACCCTGAGACTCCATAGTGAATTCCAGGTCAGCCTGGGCTAGAGTGAGACCCTACCTCGAAAAACCAAAAAATAAAAAATAAAAAAATAAAAAAATAAAATAAAATTTCATTATGTTTATAAAATAAACAACTGATAATAAGAAATTATCAAGACTAATCAAAGCTTTAACCTTTCAGCCTAACATGCTTTCATTAGTTCTCCTAAATATAAGACTTTTGGATCTTTGGACCAAGTAAATAAAGAGCATAAACCCTCTATAATAAGACTTACACAAAAACCCTATAAACCTAAACTTCATAACTAGTTAACTTCTTAATCTCTATCTTATTTAAATTTAAAATAATTTAAGATATTTAAAATATTACTTCAATACTAATCTCTTATATGTCCTACTTTACCTAATCTAAGTCTATAAATTCCAATTAACTTTGCATCCAAGTTAACAACTCCTTCTTCTCTACTTATCACCCATATTATTTTTATTACTATTTTTTTCAACCTCATATATAATGTTCATGTCACATGCAAAACAACTCATACATGGATGAGTACCAGATGGATGGATACCAGATCATAATGGCTAATAGATTTGACATGATCCAGTGTTGGGCCTTGAGAGGCCTGGACAAGAGGCCTAGTGGAACTTCCTGAGCCTAGCTAAAGTTTGTCGACCTGTCTCTGGCCAGCTATGACTCAGCAGGGCACCAAATTGCCTCTGGCCTGCTACTTCTGCAAAAAAATTAGAGTTCCCACTGAAGCTTAGAACCAATCATTTCAAAAGTCGCGATATGCTATTGGCCCTTACACCTCATCCTCTCCTGAGATCCCTGCCTTTGTTCTCAACATTATATAAACACCTGCCTGTTACAATAAAGTGAGATCCTGCTTCAACAAGTCTCCCGACTCAGTGTGGTTTTTCTCCGGTGACTAGGAGAGGGTCTGAGTCGTCGACACTCACCATCCCACTCAGCCCCAGGAAGAGACTGGTGGGACCGGCTCTCCTACAGCCCTACCTGCCAGAAAGCCTGGCAGGCTGGCGTCCAACGTGGTGGCATCTCTCCTATGGAAGAACCCTGAAGGGCCAATCGGTCTGTGGGTGAGTGCACCCTAATAAATTCTGAGGCAATCCTCATATCTAATGTGCTGTCCTTTGCTTCTGTAACCTGTGCTTGCTTATCAACATATCTTCTTTCCCTTTCTCTTTCCTTTCACTTTCAGTTTGCTGGCAAGCTGCAGCTGTGGAGTCTGTATTTCTGAACAGGTCATACATCCCTGGTGGACACACCATGTGGGCAGACCTGGAGGAGACTTGAGGCGTATTGCCCCCTCATTTGAGCGGGGACTCCATCCCAGAAGACAGAGCAAACTTGCTGGGGAGATCTGCTCCCATCTGTACCGTGTTTGGTATCATCGAGCCGTCCCCTAAGGACACAGACTCATCTGGCTGTCACAGATCTAAATCTGAACTTAATTCTGCAGCATGTTTAGCTATTTTTTGGGTCTTTTATGTTTGTGTTGTACTCCTGTGTCTGTGTGTTGCTGTTGCCCTAGGCATTTTTTAAGGCCTGTCTTTTTTTAGGCTGTCTCAGAGGATGGACCTAATTCCCCCTGCATGGAGACCATCCTCCAGGGTTTGGCTGCTCATCAGTTTACTGCCCAAGATTGGAAAAACCTTGCTAAAGCCATTCTTTCTGGCCCCCTGTACATAAAGTGGTGTGCCTTCTTTCAGGATGAGGGCCGTACTCAGGCTGAGCAGAATCAGGCTGCTCAGCCCCCAGTCCCAATCACCTTCAGCATGCTCTCGGGCACCACTGATACATTTTCCATGGACCTCCAGCAAGCTTCCATCTCTGATCCATACTGGGATCAGGTGTGGGCTTTGGGAATGGCCGCATGGAGGAAACTAGAGGAAGGCCCATCTGAGCCCCCCATCACAGGAATCACACAAAAGGCTAGTGAAGACTTGGTCACCTTCATAGAGAGGGTTGAAAAGAGCCTACAGAGAAAGTCCCCTCTGGTCCCCTACATGACCAGTTCATTAAAATGCTGGTCTGGAGAAGTTTGGAAGATGGCAGCCTAGGTACCATGCCAAAGCAGCCTAGGGGGGGAAAATTCAAGAAAAAACCGCAGCAAAATACACACTTTTACTAAAAAGTGAGTGTATAGCAAATTGAAATGGCAGCTGAGAAGTAGGAGAGATCCAGAGCATCCAGAGCCCACACAGGCAGGCAGAAGCGGCTCTGGCAGGTCTGCGGACCGTGGCGGCAGTGGTGGCCAAAAAGCCGCCAGGCTCAGCTTGAGCCACAGGAAAAGCCAGGTGAGGGGATTTTCCACTCACACCGAAGCTCTCCACAAACTCAAGAAATGTGAAGAGAGAATGCCAGTGAACAATGGAGGAGCAGATCACAAGGTAGAAGAACGCGTGGAACAGCGAGAGAACTAGAGCAGCATTGGCAGCCTCCCCTCCCCCACCACCAGTGCCCAACTCCAGTGAACAGAGCAGCGGTCCAGGGACCCAGCCATGCCAACTTGAACCAACAGTGGGACCCAAGCAGGAGCAGAGGTAACTGCGATTACACCAGGGAAGGGTCCCACCTGGTCACAGGCTGACTTGGAACCCTCAACAGATCAGAACTCTTAACTTCCTTGGTGTCAGGATTAAGGCTGTGGGTGGGGCACCACACACCTTAAGGGACGGTTAGAGGATCTGGTTGTCATAATACCTACTCTTGGATAAATATTCTGAGCTGTTTTTTATTGAAAGTGTACATTCTTTAATTAAATTTCAGAATCTATCTGTATTTGGTTCCACTCAGCCTACTTGGATACTCTCATAGCAGGAAAACCCAACACCTAGGGTCACTTTTGTAGATTCTCTGAGAGTTTTGAGAGACACACGTTACACCTTAAGCTCCTACCCTCAAGTTATATAACATCAGATTGACCAATACATCTAATAGTACCCAGCTAACTAGACAATCCAATCATTAAATAATCCAGGATGCAAAAATATATACATTATAACACAAGAAACACCAAATATCAAGACAATATAAACCCACCAAAAAGTATTAATGCATCAGAAATGACCTCCAGTGAGAATGAGTTAGAGGAAATGCATGAGAAAGATTTCAAAAGAATGATTACAAATATGTTTAAAGAAGTCAAAGAAGAAATCAAAGGAATGAAAGAGGAAATCAAAGGAATCAAAAAAACACAGTACACCAATTTAATGAAATAAAGAGGTCAATACTAGACATAAATAAGAAATAAAAATAATACAGAAAACCCAGTCAGAATTACTAGCAATGAAGAACACAGTTAATGAAATAAAAAAACTCTAGAAAATCTCACCAGTAGAATGGATGAAGGAGAGGACATAATATCTAAGATAGAAGACCAGGTGGCAGATCTAATACAGTCCAACAAAGAGAAAGACAAACTAATAGAAAAGTATGAGTGGGAATTTCAAGATATTCGGGACACTATGAAAAGATGTAATATAAGAATTCAGGGCATAGTAGAAGGAGAAGAATTTCAATCCAAAGGCATAGTAGGCATCTTCAACAAAATCATAGAAGAAAACTTCCCCCAAATTGGGAAAGAGGTGCCAATGCAGATACAAGAAGCCTTTAGAACACCAGCCAGACGGAACCTGGAAAGAACCTCTCCTTGCCATATTATAATCAAACTACCAAACACACAAACTAAAGAAAAAATATTGAAAGCAATCAGAGAGAAAAATCGTTACCTACAAAGGCAAGCCTATCAGGATTACAGCAGATTACTCAACACAAACTTTAAAAGCCAGAAGGGCGTGGAGGGTTGTATTCCAAGTCCTGAAAGATAACAACTGTCAACCAAGGTTACTTTATCCTGCAAAACTATCCATTCAAATACACGGAGAAATGAGGACATTCCATGAGCAAAGCAAGCTAAATGAGTATTTGAAGACAAAACCAGCCCTACAGAAAATACTTGAAAGAATCCTCCATGCTGAAGAAAAAGAAAAGCACACATATAAAATGCTGGTCTGGGAAGGCATGACGAGTGACCATAAATTGGCCTGTGCTGGACTAAAAGATCACTCTATGAGTAAATGGATTATAGCCACCAAAGACGTGGGATCCATCTCCCATCAGGCAAGGGCCATGGCATTGGCCCTATAGAGTGCCCGCTGTGAAGATATGGCCGACCTAGTTTGTGCCCTTCAACAGGCCTCAGGGGAAAAGGGGAGGTCTTGTTTTGGGTGTGGCAAAAAAGGTCACTTTAAAAGAGAGTGCCCCAATCTGACAAAAAATACCCCAACAGTCCCTGTGGCCCCTAACGTGCCTCATGCCCCTTTCCCCAGGTGCAAGAAAGGGTTCCACTGGGCCAAGGATTGCAAATCCAAGTTCAACCTTCAGAGTGAGCCTTTAAACTCCCCCAGGGGCTATCCCCAGCCCCGTTAAACAATGGACCGTGCCCCTGATTCCAGGACTAAGGGCAAAAATGACACTGGGGCCGACCACACTGTCTCTCTAGAGGAAACAATTTGGCTGATAAAATGGCTTCTATGCCTCAGTGTAATACTAATTAGAAAGGAGGAAATCCCTCCTTCATGGCAGTTAGTCCCTGGTCCTTCTTTACTTGGTGTGGCAGACAGTCAACATCCTGGGAAATGGCCAACTGGAAGCCCTGGACTGATCCTGACAGTAACCGTGGGGAGGTGTGCCCTCTGGTGGTGTCCAGCCTAATGGCCAACCTCCTATGTCAGGATATACTTGGAGAAACTGAGGCTTACATCACCACTGAAACTATATGAAGCAATCCTCGAGGGCTCTGCCCTAATCATCTTTGGAAAATTGATGTCACACGCTATTCTCCATTTGGAAAGCTTAAATATATTTTTCTTTCAGTCAATACCTTTTCCCGTGCCTGCTGGGTGTCAGCACATGCTGGGGAAAAATCTAAACATGCTATCAGCCATATGCTTCAATGCTTTACCACCCTTGGACTACCTGACCAAGTTAAAACTGATATTGGCCCCTGCTTTGTAAGCAGGGCTTTTGTAAATTTTCTCCAGACCTGGAAAATCTCACACTCCACAAGCATCCCATAGAACCCCTGGGGCCAAACAATCATTGAAAGATATAATCAGACTCTCAAGTCTCAATTACAAAAACAAAAGGGGGAATCCTTACCACCACATGACCAACTAAAAAAGGCATTATTTACCCTAAATATTTTAAATTTTTCTAATGAAGACAAAGAATTATACCCTTTTCAAAAACATTGGTCCTCATCTGTCACCTACAGTTCTATCTGGGTCAGATGGATAGAACAGCTTGTTTTGGCCCAGTACCCAGAGCTTAATTATCACCCTATTGCCCTTCCTGAAAATCGGGGTGATTTAGCCCTTGACCCCCTATTGAATCCATATTAAAAATCGTTTTCGCCGGGCGTGGTGGAGCAAGCCTTTAATCCCAGCACTCGGGAGGCAGAGGTAGGAGGATCGCCGTGAGTTCGAGGCCACCCTGAGACTCCATAGTGAATTCCAGGTCAGCCTGGGCTAGAGTGAGACCCTACCTCGAAAAAAAAAAAAAAATCGTTTTCACCCTGCTAAACCAAACAGCTCCCTCCCTTGAGTAGGATTGCTGGCTTTGCCTCTGATCTGGGCCTCCCCGGCTGCTTGCAGTAATCTCCAATGATACAATTACAGGTGCCCATACTACCCAAAAAAATTGCTCAGCCACCTTCCCTATTCCCATCCAGCTTTTCCCAATGTCTCCTTCTGGAACTTGCATTTGGGCCCCGCCTTCCCCTAATAATTCCAGTATAGATGTGGGATACATGCATCCTTCCTTCTGTACTTTTAACACAACTGAGCCCAGTGCTCAACGCTGCCCACCTTCTGGAATGGTTTATGTTTGCAGAGGCGGTATGGCCTATGACTTTCTGCCCACCAATTGGACGGGCCTTTGTGCCCCAGCCACCTTGATCCCAGATGTGGATATCATTCCTGGAGATGAAGCCCTCCCTATACCCTCTTTTGATTATATCTGAGGGAGACCTAAGAGAGCTGCACAAATGATACCTTTACTCATTGGGTTGGGACTAACTGCAGACATGGCCACCAGGACAGCCGGGATGGGTATGGCAGTCCATCTCCACAGAAAGCTCTCTCTCCAGTTGATCAGTGACATAAAAGCCATGTCCAACACTATCCTTGATCTCCAACAACAGCTAGATTCCCTGGCTGAGGTAGTCCTACAAAACAGGAGGGGATTAGACTTACTAATGGCCAAAAAGGGAGGCATATGCATGTTTTCACAGGAAAAATGCTGCTTTTACACCAATAAATCAGAAATCGTCCAGGACAGGATTAAGAGGCTCCAGGAAGACTTGGAGAGGAGGCAGTGGGACCTCCAGGACAACCCATTGTGGACGGGCTTGCATGGCTTCTTGCCCTACCTTCTCCTTCTACTTGAGCCCCTCCTTCTCCTTCTCCTTATCCTCACTGTCGGCCCTTGTGTAATTAACAAAATTACACAATTCATTCACCAGTGGTTAGAGGCAATAAAACTCCATCAGGTTGAGATACATTAGCACAGGCTGGCAACTCAGGAATTAAATTCCTCACATGACCCACTGCCACCCCCTCTGCCCTCCATATGACCGATGACGGGTAAGATCTCAGACTGACTGAGACAACCTAAGACAGGCCATGGAGTGGGTTCTCAGTGAGCTAAACACATGGTACCCAGTGATGGGTAAGATCCCCAAAAGGGGACAACCTGAGACAGGGACCATGGTGACTAATGCTCTTATAAAAACAACAGGGGGAGATGTTGGGCCTTGAGAGGCCTGGACTCGAGGTCTAGTGGAACTTCCTGAGCCTAGCTAAAGTTTGGCGACCTGTCTCTGGCCAGCTATGACTCAGCAGGGCACCAAATTGCCTCTGGCCTGCTCCTTCTGCAAAAAAGTTAGAGTTCCCATGCGCACTTAGAACCAATCATTTCAAAAGTCACGTTATGCTATTGGCCCTTACACCTCATCCTCTCCTGAGATCCCCACCTTTGTTCTCAACATGATATAAACACCTGCCTATTACAATAAAGTGATATCCTGCTTTGACAAGTCTCCTGACTCAGTGTGGTTTTTCTCTGGTGACCAGGAGAGGTTCTGAGTCATTGACACTCACCATCCCGCTCAGCCCCAGGAACAGACCGGCAGGACCGGCTCTCCTACAGACCTACCTGCTGGAAAGCCTGGCTCTGATCACTATCACTGTGCTGAAGAGCTGCCTCCTTCCTTGTTCATAAGTTAAACGTGGGTTAATTGCCTAATATGTATAGAAACCGCAAAATAAAGTTTGACAAATAAAAAAATAAAACTACCAAAAGCCACATCTGTATGACTAAGACTTCAATGATGGACTACAATGATTGTGGAGAGGTAAATGTTAACAATCCAGAGACAATAATAGCTTAGGTTTTATTAGCCTTTTTAATGGCCAATAATATTTCTCTACATGTGACCTAACATCTCTTTATGACCAAGTAAGATATTTATTGCTACAAATTTAAATTAAAGTCTCAAAAATCTACTCCCTTCAAGTTAAACCTATACTGTCTCTGACATGTACATTATTCCCCTGATTGGGATAATGTTTACCATCTCTTCTTTGATCCTTACATACTCAAATGACTCACTGAATTCCTCCTGGACAAAATACATGCCATCACAGTGAGTCACTGAATTCTTCATGGCCACTAAATATCATTCCCTGAACATCCAACTTCCACAAGACTGAATGGGACACCCCAAGAGATTTACTGTCCCCCTCCCCAATAGAAATCAGCGTAAGAGTTTGCCATCCCTGTTCCAGCCCATACAGTCCTCCCAAAAACGTCCCATTCACCCCCAGTTCTCCCCATTTTCTTTTATCCTCTCAGAGTCTAAACTGAAGGGTTAATATCCTTCCCTGAAAACTAAAGGGAACTAAAGAGTTAATAACTATCCCTAAAGCTCGTGGGCAGTAAAAGAAACAACAGAGACATTTGGCCTCATTAAGTTTGGCATTCCTGGCTGAAAAAAACCCTATTCTGAAAAAGGACACAAACAGCTGCAATTTTCTTATCAACTGCACGTGGTACAGTATGCTTTTCTTAAGATCCTTCTTATAAACTTACACCTTAGACTGGCTCAGTGCTTCAGCCTTCATCCCACGGGAAAGCTGCACTCCCTCACTGTTTTCTATAAACAAACAGTCTGTCTGTAGAGATCAGGTCTCGTGTTCTCTTTTGCTTTTCCCTTACACTTTCCTTACAGTAACCCACTTCCTCTAGCAAAGCTCCACCTCATAAAGGTTCAACAATTTTCCCAAATAGCACTACAAGCTAGGGACCACGTGTTCATAAACAATAGTTTATGGAGCACAGTTTACATTCAAACCACTATAATCTGTCCCTGGCCTCCATCTGATAATGCAAAACACATTCAGTCCAACTTCAAAAGACATCATAGTTTTTAATAGATTCAACACTGTTCAAAAGTTCAAGGTCTTTTCTGAAACTCATGATAGTCACTTATTTGCATCCTCCTGTAAAATTAAAAAGAATATCAAATTACACTCTGCTAACATATAATGCTGCACAGTAAATTGACATTCTAAAAGGGAGAAAGGGAGGGATGGAAAATAAGAAGGAAAATTAAGACCAAAGCAAATGCAAAGCCCAGCAGGGCAAATACCAAATCCTGTAATTACAAATCTGGTATGTGGGATTTATGACAAAATTATCTGGACTTCAAAAGATTCAATGCCTTCATCTCTCCAGCCCTGATGCTTGTAGAATTCACAGTCTCTCTGATGGATTGACTCCACTCTGAGCCTACAATGTTCCTTGGGGTTATCCTATGGTTCTGGCATCTCCAATATCTTAGGGCATCTATTGAAAATTAAAGTTCATTTTCATCACTTCCTGAAATGGCCTCTCCGGGGTCTCTTGAAGAGCATCTGACACTCTCACACATCTGTGTCTCCTTGGCTCTCTGGAACCACGGAGGAAGATTGTTGTAACTTATTCAATATTGCATTTTTAAGCCTATAAAACCAGGATGATGTTTTCAAGTTCTACTGCCAGCTCAGGATGAAGCCTGATCTCCTTTGAATTGATGTATGTATAAATGTTGGTGTGAGAAATGGCCTCTCTGTGATTTTAATCCCTTCTGAAACCAGAAATTCAGAGCAGACCTGGGATAGAGTCAAGGAGGCAAATATTACTATAAAATGGCCTATTCCTCTTCAATGTTCCCTTTACATCATAAGTGGTGCTTACAGTTTCTTCTTAGATTTTGTCAACGTGTTGCATTTCTGTCTTTCTCCACTTATTTTTAGTTCTAATGACAGTGGCCTATCTCTCTCTCTCTTTTTTTAATCCTATGAAGAAAATCAATATTACTGAACTGAGCCCAGTCAATAAAAGCAAGTATCTGGAGAGGATATGGATGAAGCTATATATATATATATATATATATATATATATATATATATATATATATATATATCTGTTTTTTGAAACAATGATAAGAGAAGTCATCTGTTTTTAATAACTGAAACATTTATTAAGATAACAAAAACTGTCAGCCACACAGTCAGATTTGGCCCACTGATTGTTTATTTATTTATTTATTTATTTTTGTATTTCTTCCCCTCAGGGAAAAAAGGATGGCTTTTGGCTAAGCTTGTTCTCTGAATATTACAAAAATGACTATCATACATTAATTTATTCTCAGCTGAATTGCACATTTATATTAGATGTAGCCTCTTTTAATGCCTTTAGTTTTTAACTGATCTATGTTCCAGAGAGTTAGTGTGGACTTAGTGATTGCAAATATTATTTGTAGTATGGCCAGATAAAAACTCATCTCCTATTGTTCCAGGCCAGAAAGTATTCTCCTATTCTACACTCTTTAAAACTTTTCACAAAGAATTTACAGATTTCATCTGTGAGCAAACTGATTTTTGTGTTTCCAACTTATTTTCTGAAAGCTTACCATTTTGCTAGTTGTGTGCAATAAATAACCTGATGCTTCATAAATGTTATATAAACATGGCACTAACCTATAAAAAAGTACAGTAAAGTACCTTGTTAAATACTATCACATTCCATTTATCTGTTTATTCTGAACTTATTTTTGAGCATGTACCCTGTGATAGTTCAGGTGTTGTCAACTTGATCTGTTTAGTAATCCACAGGTTGCTTCTAGGAAGGATCAACTAAAGGAGGAAGTCTTACCCCCAGGGTGAGCCCTTCCCCCAGAGTGGGTGGCCCTGCTCAGAGGGGGACTTGATATAAGGAATCTCTGGGTAAAAAGAGTTCCTTCCTTCCTTCCTTCCTCCCACTTGGCTGCCATAGCTGCTTGTTACCTTCCAGCATGGATTGAAGATCAGTGCGGACTAAAGACCAGCACCAACCGAAGACCCCTGTGGATCGAAACCCAGTGGCTCCTCAGGAAGACTCCAGGCTTTCCAGCACCATCTGCAGTGCTGGGTCAGGACTGCTGAGGCATCTGGCCACGAGGACTGAGCAGCTACCAGGTTCGGTGATTCATGGGCCTGCAACTGCTATCGGACTACTGTAAGCTGATCAAATAAATCCCCTTTTTAAATAATTCATTCTAGTAGTTCCGTTCCTCTAGAGAACCCTGACTAATACAGATCTTGGTACCAGATGTGCTTCTAGAGAAACAGAATTGTAAGGATGGGTTTCTCTAGTGTACTTAGTGCTATCTGGGGTTGGCTCTCCAATTTCAATGCTACTAAAGGCCCTAATGGTGATAAAGAGAGCACTTTTCCTGGAAATGAGGAGGGCACTAATAATCCATGGTGTGCACTATTTAAAGGACTCCATGAGATAGATATATTTGGTGACTCTGAGTCATGTCTTATGAAGAGCGAGGAATTTAGTGACTCTGTATTTAAAACATTTGAATATTTGTAGAAAAGTAAGACCAATGATGAGGCTGGTTGGTTGCTTTTAGCATCTCTGGACAAACAAGTGAGAGAACAGCAGAAGCTCAAAAAGGAAAATTCCAATCTTAAGACCCACATACATGATCTCAAGGTTTCTGAAGGTGCCCTGGAGGAGAGTCTCCTCTCTAGCCAGAACAGGGTTCAGATCGCAGAAAACCAAACCCAAGCTCTCATTGTGAGATTGGCTAATTTGCAACATAAATTCAAATCCCAGCCTCACCAACTATCAGAAGTTAAAGTGAGGGCACTGATTGGAAAAGAGTGGGATCCTGTGACTTGGGATGGTGATGTGTGGGAAGACCCTGAAGAACCAGGGGACATCGAAATGTTAGATTCTGAAGAAGATGTTTTGAATGAAAATATGACCTGCCCTCCCTTAGAAGCAGTTGTATCCCCACCCCCACATCCTGAAATATTACCCTCCCTACCCTTGCCTGAGGGAATTCATCCCTCTTTGTCTGAGGAATCAGCAGGAAGTGCTGGTGCTTCTAAGTTCCCACCCATCTTTGCCTCTAGGCCTATAACCAGAGGGAAAGCTAGGCAGGCCCCTAAAGGTGACATAGAAAGTGTGACACAGGAGGAGGTGAGGTACACCCCTAAAGAACTTCAGAAGTTTTCTAACTTGTACAGGCAGAAGCATGGAGACTATGTGTGGGAATGGATTTTAAGTGTGTGGGATGATGGAGGAAGGAACATAAGATTAGATCAGGCTGAATTTACTGAAATAGGCCCATTGAGCAGAGGTTTTAGATTTAACAATGCAGCTCATGCAGTTGGAAGGGGTGCCAAGAGTTTATTTGATTGGTTGGCTGAAGTATGGATCTAAAGATGGCCTACTGTGAATGAGCTCCAGCTGCCTGATATCCCTCGGCTTAATGTCAATGAAGGGATTAAAAAGCTCAGAGAACTCAGAATGCTGGAGTGGATTTGCCATGTAAACTCATCTTTGCCCCCACAATGGGAGCATCCAGAAGATGTGCCCTTCACTAAGACTATAAGAAACAGATTTGTGAGGGGAGCGCCAGCATACTTAAAGTCTCCCATCATTGGTCTTTTATGTAAAGAAGACCTCACAGTGGGAGCTGCAGTTGCTGCATTAGGCGATTTAGATGCAATGGGCATAACTGGATCTCAGGGTAACAAGGGCCAAGTGGCAGCGCTGAATCGCCAAAGGCAGGGTGAACGTGTTTTTCGTAATAGACAGCATAGGCAAAATTATGCACATAAAGGTATGACTTGTATGGTCCTTTGGAATTGGCTGATTAATCATGGTGTTCCCAGAATTCAAGTAGATAAGAAGCCTACTGAGTTTCTTCTTGATCTGTATAAGCAGAAAAGTTCCAGAGCAAGGGATCATAAAGCCACTTTGAATTATAGCAAAAGAAAATCAAGACCTCTTAATCAGTTTCCAGACTTGAGCCAGTTTATAGATCCTGAGCCCCTTGATTGAAGGGGTGGCCAGGTCCCCTTGAGGAAGGACCCACCTGCAACCGCCAAAAGTTTCAATATTAATCTTACACCTACCCTTCCTCAGAGGGACCTGTGGCTTTTTCCTAGGGTAACTGTACACTGGGGGAAAGGAAATAATCAGACCTTTCAGGGCCTACTGGACACTGGCTCTGAATTGACATTGATTCCAGGAGACCCCAAAAAGCACGATGGCCCTCCAGTTAAAGTAGGTGCTTATGGAGGTCAGGTGATCAATGGAGTTTTGGCAAATGTTAGACTGACAGTGGGTCCAGTGGGTCCCCGAACTCACCCTGTGGTTATTTCCCCAGTCCCAGAATGCATAATTGGGATAGATATACTTAGGAGTTGGCAGAACACCCACATTGGTTCCCTGACTTGTGGAGTGAGGGCTATTATGGTTGGAAAGGCCAAATGGAAGCCATTGAGGCTCCCACCACCAGGGAAAATAGTGAATCAAAAACAGTATCACATCCCTGGAGGGATTTCAGAAATTAATGCCACTATAAAGGATTTGAAGGATGCAGGGTGGTTGTTCCCGACACATCTCCCTTTAACTCTCCTATTTGGCCTGTTCAGAGGACAGATGGATCCTGGAGAATGACACTGGATTAGCGGAAACTAAATAAAGTGGTGACTCCAATTGCAGCTGCTGTACCAGATGTGGTTTCTTTACTTTATACCTGGTACCTGGTATGCAGCTATTGATCTTGCAAATGCTTTCTTCTCCATACCTATCCATAAAGCAATTTGCCTTCAGCTGGCAAGGTCAGCAGTACACATTTACTGTTTTACTGTTTTTACCTCAAGGTTATATTAACTCTCCAGCCCTTTGTCATAGCTTACTTCACAGGGACCTTGATCACCTGTCCCTTCCACAGGGTGTCACGTTGGTCCATTATATCAATGACATAATGCTAATTGGATCAAATGAGCAGGAGGTGGCAACCACTCTGGAGTTGCTGGTATAGCATATGCACATCAGGGGATGGGAAATAAATCCATCCAAAATTCAAGGACCTTCCACCTCAGTGAAATTTCTAGGAGTTCAGTGGTGAGGGGCATGCAGGGATATTCCTTCTAAGGTGAAGGACAAGTTGTTGCATTTGGCCCCTCCTACCACTAAGAAAGAAGCACAACGTCTAGTAGGCTGATTTGGATTTTGGAGACAGCACATTCCTCACTTGGGTGTCTTACTCCGTCCCATATACCAAGTGACTCAGAAAGCTACTAGTTTTCAGTGGGGCCCAGAACAAGAGAATGCTCTTCAACAGGTCCAGGCTGCTGTGCAGGCTGCTCTGCCCCTTGGGCCATATGATCCAGCAGATCCGATGGTACTTGAGGTTTCAGTGGCAGACAGGGATGCTGTTTGGAGACTTTGGCAGGCCCCCATAGGTGAATCACAGTGGAGACCATTGGGATTTTGGAGCAAGGCCCTGCCATCATCTGCAGAAAATTATTCTCCATTTGAGAGACAGCTCTTAGCCTGCTATTGGACCTTAGTGGAAACTGAATGTTTGACAATGGGCCATCAAGTTACTATGCGACCTGAGCTGCTCATTATGAGCTGGGTGCTATCTGACCCACCAGGCCATAAAGTTGGACGTGCACAGCAACAGTCCATCATTAAGTGGAAGTGGTATATACGTGATCGGGCTCGAGCAGGCCCTCAAGGTATGAGTAAGTTACATGAGGAAGTTGCCCAAATGCCTATGGTTGCTACTCCTGTTGCAATTCCTTCTGTCCCCAAGCATGCACCTATGGCATCATGGGGTGTGCTCTATGATCAATTGACTGAGGAGGAGAGGTCTAGGGCATGGTTTACAGATGGCTTAGCACGCTATGCAGGCACCGCCCAGAATTGGACACCTGCAGCAGTACAGCCCCTTTCTGGGACAACTCTGAAGGACTGTGGTGAAGGGAAGTCTTCACAATGGGCAGTGCATATGGTTGTGCAATTTGCTTGGAAGGAAAAATGGTCAGATGTGCGGTTATACACTGATTCATGGGCTGTGGCCAATGGTTTGGCTGGATGGTCTGGTACATGGAAGGAGCACAATTGGAAAATTAGTGAAAATGACTTTTGGGGAAGGTGTACGTGGATAGAACTCTCTGAATGTGAAAAAGGATATAAAGATACTTGTGTTCCATTTTAATGCTCATCAGAATTTGACCTCATTGGAGGATGACTTTAATAATCAAGTAGATAAGCTGACCCGTTCTGTGGATAGTGGTCAACCTTTTTCCTTAGCCACCCCTGTCGTTGCCCAATGGGCCCATGAACAAAGTGGCCATGGTGGCAGAGATGCAGGCTATGCATTGGCCCAACAGCATGGACTTCCACTAACTAAGGCTGACCTGGCTACAGTTACTGCTGAGTGCCAAATTTGCCAACAGCACAGACCAACTCTGAGCCCCTGATATGGTAGTATTTCTCGGGGTGACCAGCCAGCAACCTTGTGGCAGGTTGATTACATTGGACCTCTTCCATCATGGAAAGGGCAGTGTTTTGTCCTTACTGGAATAGACACTTATTCTGGGTATGCATTTGCCTTTCCTGCATGTAGTGCTTCTGCCAAAACTACCATCTGTGGGCTTACAGAATGCCTTATTCACCGTCATGGCATTCCACACAGCATTGTTTCTGACCAAGGAACTCACTTCACCACCACGGAAGTATGGCAGTGGGCTCATGATCATGGAATGCACTAGTCTTACCATGTGCCCCACCATCCTGAAGCAGCTGGCTTGATAGAACGGTGGAATGGCCTTTTGAAGAAACAGCTACAGCGCCAATTAGGTGGCAATAGCTTGGAGGGCTGGGGGAGTGTCCTCCAGCAGGCTGTGTATGCTCTGAATCAGTGTCCTATATATGGTACTGTTTCTCCTATAGCCCAGATTCACAGGTCCAGGAATCAAGGGGTGAAATGAGAATGGTCCCACTTACCATCACCTCAAGTGACCCATTAGCTAGATTTTTGCTTCCTGTTCCCGCAACCTTACGCTCTGCTGGACTACAAGTCTTGGTCCCAGAGGGGGGAGTGCTTTTGCCAGGAGACACAAAGAACATTCCATTGAACTGGAAGCTAAGACTTCCCCCTGGTCACTTTGGGCTCCTAATGCCCTTGAGTGAACAGGCTGAGAAAGGAGTTACAGTGATAGCAGGGGTGATTGATCCAGATTACCAGGGGAAAATTGGACTGCTCCTCCACAATGGAGGTAAGGAAGAGTATGTTTGGAGTGCAGGAGATACTTTAGGGCATCTGTTAGTGTTACCACGTCCTGTTGTCAAAGTCAATGGACGACTGCAACAACCCAATAGAAGTAGTGTGATAAATGGTCCAGATCCTTCAGGAACGAAGGTATGGGTTACCCCTCCAGGTAAAGAACCAAGACCTGCTGAGGTGCTTGCTGAAGGTGGAGGAAATACAGAATGGGCAGTAGAAGAAGGCAGTTACCAATACCAGCTAAGGCCACCTGACCAGTTACAGAAACGAGGACTGTGATTACAATGTTTCTGTCCTGCCTTGATAACAGAGTGTTTGTATGTATCTACACCAATATTACGATTATATCATTAGCTAACTGTTGAATTTATATTAGACCCACTATATTAGAGACTAAGCTTTGTGTTGGGGGGAAGATTTTGCGGTTCTGGTTGTATGTGGGATAGCTATGCCATGTGAGGCAGAATTATGAGCTTGTTACTATTTTCATTTGAAAATTAAGTATGATGTAAGGAGACATGGTTTGATGCCAAGTTGACAAGGGGTGGACTTGTGATAGTTAAGGTGTTGTGAACGTGATCTGTTTAGTAATCCACAGGTTGCTTCTAGGGAGGATCAACTAAAGGAGGAAGTCTTACCCCCAGGGTGAGCCCTTCCCCCAGAGTGGGTGGCCCTGCTCAGAGGGGGACTTGATATAAGGAATCTCTGGGTAAAAAGAGTTCCTTCCTTCCTTCCTTCCTCCCACTTGGCTGCCATAGCTGCTTGTTACCTTCCAGCATGGATTGAAGACCAGTGCAGACTAAAGACCAGCACCAACCGAAGACCCCTGTGGATCGAAACCCAGCGGCTCCACAGGAAGCCTCCGGGCTTTCCAGCACCATCTGCAATGCTGGGTCAGGACTGCTGAGGCATCTGGCCATGAGGACTGAGCAGCTACCAGGTTGGGTGATTCTCGGGCCTGCAACTGCTATTGGACTACTGTAAGCTGATCCAATAAATCCCCTTTTTAAAATAATTCATTCTAGCAGTTCTGTTCCTCTAGAGAACCCTGACTAATACATACCATATGCAAGGTACCTCGGTGGACATTCATAATGCATCCAATCAACTGGACAGTCATTTTCTTCACAAAATGGGACTGGTTTATTTGCTAGGGAGACATAACAAACATAATTTTTAAAATAGTTGCAATTGTTTTGTGTGTCAAGATGCATATGTCCCAAGCTTACACATGGGGAGGGTTGAGTAGAATATTGGGTGTCTTAAATCACTCTTCTGCTTAGTTTCCTTGTGACAAAATGCTCACTCAGCCCGGAGCTACCATTCTTTCAATCAGACTGGCTGACCAACAAGATCCACAGATTTTTTTTTTAGACATTTTTTTTCTTTATTAGTTAGTTTTGTATTCAGTAAATACAGTCAGTTTGGTACCATGATTAGGCTCATCCGTGACCTACACCCTCCCCTTGGCCCCTCCTTGTTGAGGTATATGGGTCATGCATTGTGGAGGTAGCCCACAGTTATGGATAAGCTAAAGATGTCTGCATATCATGACCCAACATGTGGCTCTGACATTCTTTCCGCCCCCTCTTCCGCAAAATTTCCCTGAGCCATGTTGAGTTCATTTTTGGTCTGCTTCAGTGATGAGGTGTTCAGGGCCTCCGAGACTCTGGCTCTCTGATATGGTAGGAGTTGATTTTGCTCTGTGTTGATCTCCTTCCCCCTTGTGCTGGTATCCGGTTCATCAGGAAAACAGCACCCTTGCTTGTTTTGCCACTTTTTCTCAGTTTCAGCCAGGGCCCATTTGAGGTATGATGGGGTGGCTCTCTCCTTAGGATCTACATCTATCTGAAAAAGAGAAGCATATTCTCCAACGGAGAGTAAGTTAGCACCAGGACAAATTAGATAACCCTTACTAATTTTATCAAGAATTTAATAGGTGTAGGCCCTCTTGTAGCCCACAATTGATGGTAGCTTGATATTGGAGAGTGGGCTTATGTTTGGATATGGTTCTGACTTGTTTCCCAGCTCCAGCTATGCTTCCCATACCACTGAGGGGATCAGTTAGCCAAATTGAGAGCAGTTGGTTCCCCACCATGGCTGTGTGCAACTATTACACTTGTGTGGGCATCACAACAAGTTATTTGCTGCTAAGTAGGTTAGACCATGTGTTGCATGGACAGATATTGGTCAATTTCCCCCAGTCGCCCATGTAGCACCTTCTGGCACTAGACGCACTGACTGTCTGGGGACTGACTCTCTTCCAACTTCCAGCCATGCCATTCTAATTTGCATGTCAATCACATAAGGTGTCTTCAGCAGTAGGGTCTTACCACTAGCCTTTGGTGGGTCATCAAGTACTCTGACAGAAATCTGTCTGTCTTTTAGGAAACCTTGTAGGTCTCTCTGATCAAAAGCTCATTGTGGATGACAGCCCCATGCTGGTTCTTGGAGTTACAGGTCAGTGCCCACTAAGAAAATGAGGAAAAAGATAACTAATATACAAGAGTTAGAGATAAGAGAGAGAGAGAGAGAGGGAGAGGGGAAGCGAGGGAGGGAAAGATGTAGAAGATTAAGGTTAGTTTTGATCTTACCCTCTCCAGTGTATTGTGGTTCAAGTGTTCCCTGTAAGGGCCTGGTGAAGGATCAGCCATTTGTTCTGTCTTTTAGTAAGTAGAAAATTATGGAACCATTGCCGTTTGGGTCTAGATTTCTGTTTCCCACCCCTCTGATGCCCTCCCCTCTCTCCCATTCCATCCTACTGTCTAGTGTAGGAGATGCTTGCTGGGTAAGTAAGGTATCTTCGGTAGATTCAGGTTAGGTGCTATAGACGAGTGAGACTATGTGGCGATTTTTTTTCTGTGATTGGGTAAGTTCACTGAGAATGATCTGTTCCAGGATCAACCATTTTTGCTCAAATTTCATTGTGTCATTTTTTCTTACTGCTGTATAGAATTCCATTGTGTAGATATACCACATCTTAGTTATCCATTCTTCTAGTGATGGACATCTGCGTTGATTCCAGCTCTCAGCTATTACAAATTGAGCCGCTATAAACATGGTTGAGCAAGTCTCTCTAGCCTGTGGTTTGAAGGTTTTAGGGTAGACAGCCAGTAAGGGAATAACTGGGTCTGTTGGCATCTCTATACTAAGCTTTCTCAGAAGTCTCCATATTGCTCTCCAAAGTGGTTGTACCATCCAATACAGGTTTTGTATCCTGCTTCTTTGCTATAGGAGTTAATCACCTTCAGGAGTTTTGGGATGGAGTCTCTCGGGTCTCTTACATATATAATCATGTCATCAGTGAATAAAGCTAACTTAATTTCTTCTTTCCAAATCGTATCCCTTTTATTTCCTTCTCCTGTCTTATTGCTTGAGCTAGGACTTCCAGTACTATATTGAAAAGCAGAGGTAAGAGTGGACAACCCTGTCTTGTTCCTGATCTTAATGGGAATTCCTCCAGTCTCTCACCGTTAAGTATTATTTGGGCCTTGGGAGCTTCGTATATTGCCATTATTAGGTTAAGATATGAACTAACCATGCCAATTCTCTCCGATGTTTTCAAAATGAAGTGATGTTGATTCTTGTCAAAGGCCTTATCTGCATCTATCTAGATGATCATGTGGTTTTTATGTTTAACCTTGTTTATGTGGTGTACTACATTGACAGATTTCTGTATGTTGAACCACCCCTGTGTTCCTGGGGTGAATCCCACTTGGTCAAGGTTGATAATGCTTTTGATTTGTTGTTGGATTCAGTTTGCAAGGATTGTGTTTAGGATCTTTGCATCTAAATTCATCAGGGAAATAGGCCGACAGTTTTCTTTTCTTGTGGCATCTCTACCTGGTTTTGGAATTAGGGTTATGCTAGCTTCATAAACGGAGTTGAGTAGCTTTCCCTGTTCACCAATTGTGTGGCACAGTTTGAGGAAGATTGGTTTGAGTTCTTCCATGAAGGTTTGATAGAATTCAGCTGAGAAACCATTTGGTCCTGGACTCTTCTTTTTTGGAAGGTTTTTTATTACTTTTTCAATCTCCATGAGTATGATGGGTTGATTGAGGTGATTAATCTGCTCTGTGTTTAGCTTTGGTAGATGGTATGCGTCCAAGAATTTATCCATCTCCTCCACATTATCCAGTTTTGTGGAGTAGAGGTTTTTGAAATAAGTCCTGATGATTCTCCCAAATTCACTTATGTCTGTTGTGATCTCTCCTTTTTCATTTTGAATTTTGTTAATTTGACTCTTCTCCTTTTTTTGCTTGATCATATTGGCCAGGGGTTTGTCAATCTTGTTTATTTTTTCAAAGAACCAGCTCTTTGTTTTGTCAATTGTCTTAATTGTTTCCTTCGTTTCCAGTTCATTGACTTCTGCTCTGATTTTAATTATTTCTTTCCTTCTGGAGCTCTTTGGGTTGGATTTTTCTTGTTTTTCCAGTGCCTTTACGTGGATGGTTAGGTCATTGATTTGGGACCTTTCTGTCTTTTTTATGAAGGCATTGAGTGCTATGAATTTTCCCCTGAGGACCGCTTTCATTGTGTCCCATAAGTTTTGGTACGATGTGTTCTCATCGTAGTTCAATACCAGAAATTTTGAAATTTCATATTTTATTTCATCCACTATCCATTTATTGTTTGAAAGTGTGCTGTTCAGTTTCCAGGTGCCGTTGGGATGCTTGGTGGGTCTTTTGTTGTTGATTTCTAGCAATATAGCATTGTGATCTGATATCATGCAGGGAATTATGTGAATCTTCCTAAATATGTGGAGGCAGTCTTTGTGACCCAGTATATGGTCTATTTTAGAAAATGTTCCATGGGCTGCTGAGAAGAATGTGTGATTTGTGGATTTTGGATGGAAGTTTCTATAGATGTCCGTTAGGTCTAAGAGATCTATGGTTTTGTTGAGCTCTCTTACTTCCCTGTTGAGTTTCTGTTTGGATGATCTGTCTATTACTGATAATGGTGTATTGAAGTCCCCAGCTATGATGGTGTTTGTGGTTATTTCTGTTTTGTTGTCAAGTAGGTTTTGTTTTATGAACTGTGGTGCCCCTGTGTTTGCTGCATACAGATTTATGGTTGTAATACCCTCCTGATGGATCGTTCCCTTGACAAGTAGGAAGTGGCCTTCTTTGTCTTTTTTGATTATTTTTGGGTTGAAGTCTATTTTATCCGATATTAATATAGCTACACCTGCTTGTTTCTTATTCCCATTTGCTTGGAATACTGTTTTCCACCCTTTCACCCTGAGGAGATGTCTGTCTTTAGTGGGGAGGTGGGTTTCTTGAAGGCAACAGATTGAGGGGTCTAATTTTTTGATCCATCCTGTTAGCTTGTGTCTCTTGCTGGGTGAATTCAGGCCATTAATATTTAGGGTAATGACTGTGAGATTTGATTTGATCCCTGCCATATTGTGATGGTAAATGTGGGTTGGTGTTTTCTTGGACGTTGACGATTTTTGTGCTTACTCTGATTTTGGTTGTTGTGATCTGCTTCTTTTTTTTTTTTTATTCAGTTCTGTATTCAGCAAATACAGTCAGGTTGGTACCATTATTAGGCTCATCCGTGACCTACCCCCTCACCTTTGCCCCTCCTTGAGGTATACAGGTCATGCATTCTGGAGTTAGCCCACAGTTATGGGTAGGCTAAATGTCTCTGCATATCATGACCCAACATGTGACTCTGACATTCTTTCTGCCCCCTCTTCCGCAAAATTTCCCTAGGCCATGTTGGGTTCATTTTTGGTCTGCTTCAGTGATGAGGTGTTGGGGTCCTCTGAGGCTCTGGCTCTCTGATTTCATAGGAGTAGATTTTTCTCTGTGTTGATCTCCTTCCCCCTTGTGCTGGTGTCCGGTTCATCAGGAAAACAGCCCCCTTGCTTGTTTCTCCAATTTTTCTTATTTTCAGCTGGGGCCCTTTTGAGGTATGATGGGGTGGCTCTCTCCTTAGGATCTACATCTATCTGAAAAAGAGAAGCATATTCTCCAACGGAGAGTAAGTTAGCACCAGGACAAATGAGATAACCCTTACTTTTTTTATATAGAGAATTTAATAGGTGTAGGCCCTCTTGTAGCCCACAATTGATGGTAGCTTGATATTGGAGAGTGGGCTTATGTTTGTATATGGTTCTGACTTGTTTCCCAGCTCCAGCTATGGGTCCCATACAAGTGAGGGGATCAGTTAGCCAAATTGAGATCAGTTGGTTCCCCACCATGGCTGTGTGTCACCACTGCACTTGTGTGGGCATCACAACAAGTTATTTGCTGCTAAGTAGGTTAGACCATGCGTTGCTTTGATACATATTGGTCAATTTCCCCCAGTCGCCCATGTAGCACCTTCTGGCATAGACGCGCAGACTGTCTGAGGACTGACTCTCATCCAACTTCCAGCCATGCCATTCTAATTTGCATTTCAATCCCATAAGGTGTCTTCAGCAGTAGGGTCTTACCACTAACCTTTGGTGGGTCATCAAGTACTCTGACAGAAATCTGTCTGTCTTTTAGGAAACCTTGTAGGTCTCTCTAATCAAAAGCTCATTGTGGATGATAGCCTCATGCTGGCTCTTGGAGTTACAGGTCAGTGCCCACTAAGAAAATGAGGAAAAAGATAACTAATATACAAGAGTTAGAGATAAGAGAGAGAGAGACAGGGAGAGGGGAAGTGAGGGAGGGAAGATGTAGGAAATTAAGGTTAGTCTTAATCTTACCCTCTCCAGTGTCTTGTGGTTCAGGTGTTCCCTGTAAGGGCCTGGTGAAGGATCAGCCATTTGGTCTGTCTTTTAGTAAGTAGAAGATTATGTTACCATTGCCGTTTGGGTCTAGATGTGTGTTTCCCACCCCTTTGATGCCCTCCCCTCCCCCCCTTCCATCCTAGTGTCTAATCTAGGAGATGCTTGCTGGGTATGTAAGGTATCTTCGGTAGATTCAGGTTAGGTGCTATAGATGAGTGAGACTATGTGGCGATTTTTTTTCTGTGATAGGGTAACTTCACTGAGAATGATCTGTTCCAGGTTCAACCATTTTTCCTCAAATTTCATTGTGTCATTTTTTCTTACTGCTGTATAGAATTCCATTGTGTAGATATACCACATCTTAGTTATCCATTCTTCTAGTGATGGACATCTGGGTTGATTCCAGCTCTTAGCTATTACAAATTGAGCCGCTACAAACATGGTTGAGCAAATCTCTTTAGTCTGTGGTTTGAAGGTTTTAGGATAGATGCCCAGTAAGGGAATAACTGGGTCTGTTGGTATCTCTATAGTCAGCTTTTTCAGAACTCTCCATATTGCTTTCCAAAGTGGTTGTACCATCCAACATTCCCACCAACAGTGGATGAGTGTTCCTACTTCTCCACACCCTCGCTAGCATTTACTTTTATTTGATTTTTTAACGTTTGCTATCCTTATGGGGGAAGGTGGAATCTCATAGTTGTTTTAATGTCCATTTCTCTGATGATTAGGGATGCTGAACATTTTCTTAAGTGCATGTTTGCCATTTCTATTTCTTCCTCTGTGAACTGCCTGTTCAGCTCTTTGCCCCATTTTGTGAGTGGGGTGTTTGACTTCTTACTGTTTAGATTTTTGAGTTCTTTGTAGATTCTAGAGATTAGGCCTCTATCAGTTGGATAACCCACAAATATTTTCTCCCAATCTGTGGGTAATCTATTGGCTTTGCTTATTGGATGCTTGTCTGTAAAGAAACTCTTCATCTTCATGTGGTCCCATTGGGTGAGTGACGGTTTAAGTTCATGAGCTACTGGGGTTTTGTTCAGGAAGTCTTTTTCCATTCCTATATCATGGAATGTACTTCCTAAATTTTCTTCCAGTAGTATTCGAGTTTCTGGTCTTATATTGAGATCTTTGATCCATTTGGACTTGAGTGTAGTGCATGGTGAAATGTGTGGGTCAAGTTTCAGTTTCCTGCATATGGTTATCCAGTTTGTCCAGCACCATTTGTTGAAGATGCTGTCTTTTTTCCAGCCTATATTGTTTGGGCCTTTATCGAATATCAAGTAGCTATAGTTGCTTGACCCAAAGTCCGGGTCCTCAAGTCTATTCCATTGATCTATAATCCTGTTTTTATGCCAGTGCCATGCTGTTTTTATTACTATGGCTTTGTAATGTAGCTTTAGATCAGGTATGGTGATGCCTCCAGAGGTATTTCTTTTGCTGAGGATATGTTTGGAAATGCGAGGCCTTCTGCTTTTCCATATGAAATTTGAGATCATTTTTTCTATGTCTGTGAAGAACACTGTGGGGATTTTAATTGGAATTGCATTAAATCTGTAAATTGCCTTTGGTAGGATTGTCATCTTCACAATGTTAATTCTGCCTATCCAGGAACATGGGAGGTCTTTCCATTTTCTCAAGTCTGCCTCAATTTCTTTTTTGAGTGTTTTCATGTTTTCATTGTATAGATCTTTCACTTCCTTGGTTAACGTTATTCCAAGGTATTTTATTTTTTTTTGTTGCAATTGAAAATGGGACTATGTCCCTTATTTCTTTTTCTGTATCTTTGTTCTTTGCATAAAGGAAGGCTACTGATTTTTCTGCATTGATTTTGTATCCTGCTACTTTGCTAAAGGAGTTAATCACCTTCAGGAGTTTTGGGATGGAGTCTCTCGGGTCTCTTACATATATAATCATGTCATCAGTGAATAGAGCTAACTTATCTTCCTCCTTTCCAAATTGTATCCCTTTTATTTCCTTCTCCTGTCTTATTGCTTGAGCTAGGCTTCCAGTACTATACTGAAAAGCATAGGTGAGAGTGGACAACCCTGTCTTGTTCCTGATCTTAATGGGAATTCCTCCAGTCTCTCTCCATTAAGTATTATTTGGGCCTTCGGAGCTTCGTATATTGCCTTTATTAGGTGAAGATATGAACCAACCATGCCAACTCTCTCCAATGTTTTGAACATGAAGGGATGTTGAATCTTGTCAAAGGCCTTTTCTGCATCTATCTAAATGATCATGTGGTTTATGTTAAACCTTGTTTATGTGGTGTACTACATTGACAGATTTCTGTATGTTGAACCACCCCTGTGTTCCTGGGGTGAATCCCACTTGGTCAAGGTTGATAATGCATTTGATTTGTTGTTGGATTCAGTATGCAAGGATTTTGTTTAGGATCTTTGCATCTAAATTCATCAGGGAAATAGGCCGGCAGTTTTCTTTTCTTGTGGCATCTCTACCTGGTTTTGGAATTAGGGTGATGCTAGCTTCATAAACGGAGTTGAGTAGCTTTCCCTGTTCACCAATTGTGTGGCACAATTTGAGGAAGATTGCATTAAATTCTTCCATGAAGGTTTGATAGAATTCAGCTGAGAAGCCATCTGGTCATGGGCTCTTCTTTTTTGGGAGGTTTTTTTATTACTTTTTCAATCTCCATGAGTGTGATGGGTTGATTGAGGTCATTAATCTGCTCTGTGGTTAGCTTTGGTAGATGGTATGCGTCCAAGAATTTATCCATCTCCTCCACATTATCCAGTTTTGTGGAGTAGAGGTTTTTGAAATAAGTCCTGATGATTCTCCCAATTTCACTTATATCTGTTGTGATCTCTCCTTTTTCATTTTGAATTTTGTTAATTTGAAGCTTCACCTTTTTTTGCTTGATCATATTGGCCAGGGGTTTGTCAATCTTGTTTATTTTTTCAAAGAACCAGCTCTTTGTTTTGTCAATTGTCTTAATTGTTTCCTTGGGTTCCAATTCATTGATTTCTGCTATGATTTTAAGTATTTCTTTCCTTCTGGAGCTCTTTGGGTTGGATTTTTCTTGTTTTTCCAGTGCCTTTACGTGGATGGTTAGGTTATTGATTTGGGACAATTCTGTCTTATTTATGAAGGCATTGAGTGCTCTGAATTTTCCCCTGAGGACCGCCTACATTGTGTCCCATAAGTTTTGGTACGATGTGTTCTCATTGTCACTCAATTCCAGAAATTTTGCAATTTCATTTTTTATTTCATCCACTATCCATTTATTGTTTAAAAGTGTGCTTTTCAGTTTCCAGGTGCCGTTGGGATGCTTGGTGGGTCTTTTGTTGTTGATTTCTAGCAATATAGCACTGTGATCTGATATCATGCAGGGAATTATGTCAATCTTCCTAAATATGTGGAGGCAGTCTTTGTAACCCAGTATATGGTCTATTTTACAGAATGTTCCATGGGCTGCTGAGAAGAATGTGTCATCTGTGGATTTGGGATGGAAGGTTCTGTAGATGTCCGTTAGGTCTAAGTGATCTATGGATTTGTTGAGCTCTCTTACTTCCCTGTGAGTTTCTGTTTGGATGATCTGTCTATTACTGATAATGGTGTATTGAAGTCCCCAGCTATGATGGTGTTTGTGGTTATTTCTGTTTCTTGTCAAGTAGGTTTTGTTTTATGAACTGTGGTGTCCCTGTGTTTGATGCATACAGATTTATGATTGTAATATCCTCTTGATGGATCGTTCCCTTGATAAGTAGGAAGTGGCCTTCTTTGTCTTTTTTGATTATATTTGGTTTGAAGTCTATTTTATCCGATATTAATATAGCTACACCTGCTTGTTTCTTATTCCCGTTTGCTTGGAATACTGTTTTCCACCCTTTCACCCTGAGGAGATGTCTGTCTTTAATGGTGAGGTTGGTTTCTTGAAGGCAACAGATTGAGGGGTCTAATTTTTTGATCCATCCTGTTAGCTTGTGTCTCTTGCTGGGTGAATTCAGGCCATTAATATTTAGGGTAATGACTGTGAGATTTGATTTGATACCTGCCATATTGTGATGGTAAATGTGGGTTGGTGTTTTCATGGACATTGAAGTTTTTTGTGCCTACTCTGAGTTTGGTTGTTGTGATCTGCTTCTTGTAGGCAATTGTGTTTGATTATTTTTTTCTTCTCTGTGCAGAATTTCCGGAAGTACTCTCTGTAGTTTTGGGTTTGTGTTCATATAATTGTAAAGCTGAGTTTTGTCATGGAAAGTTTTTCTTTCACCATCTATTATGAGGGATACTTTTGCTGGGTAGAGTAGTTTGGGTTGGAAGCCATAGGTTCTTAGACTTTGCAGTGTTTCATTCCAGGCCCTTCTAGCTTTCAGGGTTTCCATTGAGAAGTCTGCAGTAATTCTGATGGGGTTACCTCTGAAGGCGGTGTGCTGTTTTTCCCTAGCTGCTCTTAGGATTTTCTCTTTGTTGTCAGTGTTTGGAGTCTTAATGATAATATGTCTTGGAGAGTTTCTCCTTTGGTCCAGTCTGTTTGGAGTTCTATTGGCTTCTTGTATCTTGATGGGCCTTTCTTTTAAGAGATTGGGGAAGTTTTCTTCAATTATTTTGTTAAATAAGTTCTCCATGCCTTTGGTCTGGATTTCTTCTCCTTCTGGTATTCCAATGATCCTGATATTGGGACGTTTAACTGTATCGCACAATTCCCTCATGTTCTGTTTACAGGAGCTTTTAAACTTACTGAAATTTTTGAACTCTCTATCTGTTTCTTCCATCTTGTCTTCCAGATCAGAGTTTCTATCCTCCACTTGGCTGACTCTATTCTTGAGAGCTTCTAGTGAGTTTTGGACTTGTTCAATTAAGTTTGCATTTTCTATTATCTTTCTAGGTTTAATTTCCATCCCTCTGTCAAGCTCCCTTTTCACATCATTTTCTGATTTTCTTGATGAATCTTAGAGTTCATCCTTGCATTTCTTTATGTCTTCATTTAGCATGGCCAGCTGATTTTTAAGGTCTTCTTTTTTTTCACTCTCCCCCAAATCTCTTAACTCTCTTTGAAATCCTTCCATTTTCTTATCTAATCCTTCGAATTTCTTATCTTTTAGTTCTAGTTTAGTGATGGCAGCATCCACACGATTGTCGGCCCTTAGTTGCTTTCCTGCAAGTTCTACCAATAGGTTGGTTAGAGTTGCATTGCTCATAGCTTCACTTTGGTGTTCTGGTCCTAATGGTTCTTCTATGTTTTGGTTAGATGTATTCATTGTGGGACTGGGTGATCTAATTGGATTTTCTTGCATTTGATTTTTCAAGTTATTTCTTTTGTGCTGTGTTCTGCCCATGACAGTGTATGGGTAGATAGGTGGGCGTATCAGCCTGGGCTCAAGAACAATGGGAATCTTATGCAGCCTGGGGGCGTTGCCAAGAAGCCTGGGCTTTGGCTGTCACTTGCCAAAGCCGCCTACCTACTGCCTGTTAGGGGCGCCAAAGTTGCCTGAGTTCTCAAGCGGTAATGTGCCAAAGCTGCCTGCGTTCGAATTAGGAGTGGCACTGAGGCACCAAGCACTGATGCCGCCCGAACTCTGGCTGGGCACGCTGGGAACCCGAAACTGTCTGCGCTCCCCCGCCACAGGACAATTCTGGACAGCTGCGCGGCAGACAGATAGGAGATGGGACCTGAGCTAGTACAAGCAAGAGACACAGTCTGAACTTGCGTGGCACCTGCTGTGGGACTGGGCACACTCAGTAAGTGGGTGAGTGGATGAGAGTGCGGAGCAGTCTAAGCTTCCGCACGCAGGGAACAATCTCACTTGCCAAAGCCGCCTTTCTACTACCTGGCAGGGGTGCCAAATTTGCTTGAGTTCTCAAGCGGTAATGTGCCACAGCTGCCTGCGTTTGAGCTAGGAGTGGCACTTAGGCACCAAGCACTGAAGCCGCCCAGACTTTGGCTGGGAATGCTGGGAACTGGAAGCAGTCTGCGCTCCCCCACCACAGGACAATGGCGGCCCGCCAGTGCGGCAGACAGGTAGGGGGTGGCACCTGAGCTGACGCAGGCGAGAGATACAGTCTGAGCTTGTGGGGCAGCTGCTGTGGGACTCGGCACACTCAGTAAGTGGGCGAGTAGACGAGGGTGCGGAGCAGTCTAAGCTTCCGCACGCAGGGAACAATCTCACTTGCCAAAGCTGCCTATCTACTACCTGGCAGGGGCGCCAAAGTTGCCTGAGTTCTCAAGAGGTAATATGCCACAGCTTCCTGCATTCGAGCTAGGAGTGGCACTGAGGCACCAAGCACTGAAGCCGCCCAGACTTTGGCTGGGAACGCTGGGAACTGGAAGCAGTCTGCGCTCCCCCGCCACAGGACAATGGCGGACCGCCGGTGCGGCAGGCAGGTAGGGGGTGGCACCTGAGCTGACGTAAGCGAGAGATACAGTCTGAGCTTGTGGGCAGCTGCTGTGGGACTGGGCACACTCAATAGGTGGGCGAGTGGACAAGGGTGCAGAGCAGTCTAAGCTTCCGCGCACAGGGAACGATCGGCGCGCGGTGGCAGCCGTGCGGGCTCCGGAGCAGCAGCAGCGGCAGGGGTGGAGCTTTGAACACGGCAGTTATTTGGGGGGAGAGGTGCCTACCCGCCCGCAAGGGGATCAGCGATTCCCTGTTCCCCCACCTCTGTGCCCTCCCAGATTTCTCTCCCCTAAAAGCCACTATATACCCTTAATATGTTGCCTTTCTTTCCCCGGGATTTGCAGCGCAGCTAGGCGGTTGCCATCTTGGCCGGAAGTACCCGTGATCTGCTTCTTGTAGGATTATTTTTTTCTTCTCTGTGGAGAATTTCCTGACATACTCTCTGTAGGTTTGGTTTTGTGTTCATATAATTGTAAAGCTGAGTTTTGTCATGGAATGATTTTCTTTCACCATCTATTATGAGGGATACTTTTGCTGGGTAGAGTAGTTTTGATTGGAAGCCATAGATTCTTAGACATTGCAGTGTTTCATTCCAGGCCCTTCTAGCTTTCAGGGCTTCCATTGAGAAGTCGAAGTAATTCTGATGGCGTTACCTTTGAAGGTGGTATGCTGCTTTTCCCTAGCTGCTCTTAGGATTTTCTCTTTGGTGTCAGTGTTTAGAGTCTTAATGATAATATGTCTTGGCAAGTTTCTCCTTTGGTCCAGTCTGTTTGGAGTTCTATTGGCTTCTTGTATCTTGATGGGCCTTTCATTTAAGAGACTGGGGAAGTTTTCTTCAATTATTTTGTTAAATAAGTTCTCCATGCCTTTGGTCTGAATTTCTTCTCCTTCTGGTATTCCAATGATCCTGATATTAGGACGTTTAAGTGTATCCCACAATTCCCTCATGTTCTGTTCACAGGAGCATTTGAACTTACTGAAATTTTTGAACTCTCTAACTGTTTCTTCCATCTTGTCTTCCAGATCAGATTTTCTATCCTCCACTTGGCTGACTCTATTCTTGAGAGCTTCTAGAGAGTTTTGGATTTGTTCAATTAAGTTTGCGTTGTCTACTACTTTTACATGTATAATTTCCATTCATCTGTCAAGCTCCATTTTCACATCATTGTCTGATTTTCTTGATGATTCTTGGAGTTCATCCTTGCATTTCTTTATGTCTTCATTTAGCATGGCCAGCTGATTTTTAAGGTCTTCTTTTTTTTCACTCTCCCTCAAATCTCGTAACTCTCTTTGAAATCCTTCCAATTTCTTATCTATTAGTTCTAATTTAGTGATGGCAGCATCCACACGATTATCGGTCCTTTGTTGCTTTCCTGCAAGTTCTACCAGTAGGTTGGTCAGGGTTGCATTGCTCTTAGCTTCAAGTTGGTGTTCTGGTCCTAATGGTTCTTCTATGTTTTGGTTAGATATATTCATTGTGGGACTGGATGATCTAACTGGATTTCCTTGCATTTGATTTTTCATGTTATTTCTTTTGCGCTGTGTTCTGCCCATGACAGTGTATGGGCAGGTTGGTGGGTGTATCAGCCTGGGCTCAAGAACAATGGGAATCTTAAGCAGCCTGGGGCAGTTGCCCATCAGCCTGGGCTTTGGCTCTCACTTGCCAAAGCCGCCTATGTACTGCTTGGCAGGGGCGCCAAAGTTGCCTGAGTTCTCAAGCGGTAATGTGCCAAAGCTTCCTGCATTCGAGCTAGGAGTGGCACTGAGGCACCAAGCACTGAAGCAGCTCGAACTCTGCTGGGAACACTGGGACCTGGAAGCAGTCTGCGCTCCCCCACCACAGGACAATGGCTGATGTCTGGCTAGGCAGACAGGTAGGGGATGGCACCTGAGCTGGCCCAAGCGAGAGACACAGTCTGAGCCTGCGTGGCACCTGCTGTGGGATTGGGCTCGCTCAGTAAGTGGGTGAGTGGACGAGAGTGCGGAACAGTCTAAGCTTCCGCACGCAGGGAACAATGGGTACGCGGTTGCAGTAGTGGTGGCCGGCGCAGCAGCAGCGGCAGCGGCAGCAGCGGTGCTCTGAACACGGCGGTTATTTGGGGTGAGGGGTGGGCTACCCGCCCACTAGGGGATCCGCGATTCCCTGTTCCCCCTCCTCTGTGCCCTCCCAGATTTCTCTCCCCTAAAAGCCACTATGTATCCTTCATATCTTGCCTTTCTTTCCCTGGGATTTGCAGCGCAGCTTGGCTGTCGCCATCTTGGCCAGAAGTCCCGATGCACAGATTTTACTGGTTCTTCTCTCCTTATAATTGGAATTACATGTATGTGTGCCATGTCTGGCTTTTCTTTGTGGGTAGGTACTTGATATTGAACTCAGGTCTTCTTGCTCAAACAGCAAGCATAGTAAGGCAAACACTCTTGCTCATAGAGCCATTACCCTATCTCCACAGAGTGGTCATTATTTAATTAGAGTATTAACATGTTCCAAAATGTAGATGGGCATTGATAGAGAAAAAGAGCAAGGTAGTTTTTTTTTAAATATGTAGTCAGTGAGGAACAGAGACTCAAGAAGAACATGAATGTCAATGTACCCCCGGAGGATTAGAAAATGACATCCCAGAGCCACTTTCTGGTCCTTGAACTTGAAAAGTTTTTGTGGACTTTTCTCAAACATGCATTTCCACACCCTCCCAGTTGGGTGGACCCCTTCTAAGCCTGTGCACCTTTTCTACACCCACCAACCAATAAAAATCCCTAGTATGTTCCTGACCCTGGTCTAGAGACACATTCCAAATAACTGCCTCTTAACTTATATTTCCAAGGCAGCAAAGAAGCCCAAACTGGCTGCCAGCAACCTGCTCAGGACCACTCCCAGCTACTGAGTCTGGAAGCTTTACCTTTATATGCTTACATTCTTTCTTAAAATAAATCTTTAATTATTTTTCAGTACGGTTTTTAAATTCTTCCTAAAATGTATGTAAAGACTTGGGTTGGAGTTATAATCCTACTAAGAACTCAAGAATGAACATATAATGGTGAATGCTGATCTCAGCTCATATGGTTAGGCTTACAGTTGTTGATGAATTGGCTTCTAACAGATGAATTATAAACAGAGGGAATATTAGGGTTAGAGAAAAGTAAATCTGAGATAAGAAAAAATGTTTCTAACTAGGCAGAGAAACTCAAAAGGCCCTTGTAACTGGAAAGCAAAGACTGCTGGAAGGGGACTTTCCCCATGCACACCAGACCTGCAGGATCAAAGTAACAAGGTGCTCCAAACCCCACCATCAAAGTACATATCTGTTTTTCCCTGGGCTTAGTTTCTAGCCCGGCCAGTAGTGAAAAAAAGGAGACCCTAGTTCTCCCAGCTCACTCCAGGAAGAAATAATGTAAAGAACAGAGTGATAGGATGGGTGGCTGCTCCTGTCCCACCCTTTTGACCCCTGAGGAGCCTAGAATTTTAGGCTGTTCAATGGAGAATAGTTTTGTATTGTTTTTATGTTGTTCCTGTCAAAAATTAATTTGATCTTTGGGGCAGAAAAGCCAAGATCTGAGACCAGTTAAACAAGACAAGTTTTTTGTTGTAGCTATTTTTGCTTGTTTTGTCCTTTGTTCCTCTGGTCTGAAGCATGGTCACGCTATAGCTAGGGTTGTCCTGGAATTCACAATGCAATGTAGCTCAGAACAGTCTTGAGTTCAACAGTGACTTCCCTACCTCAAACTTCAGAGTGTAGGGTTAGTTGACCTATGCCACAACAGCCAGCTTACTTCATCACAAAATCTGCTCTTTCCTTAAAGACATTCACAAAAACAAACTGGCTGAATTGGGGTGCCACTATTAAGAAATTAAGAACTATAATCCAAGGGGAGGACAAAAAGACATTAAGTCATATGTGTGTGTGTGTGTGTGTGTGTGTGTGTGTGTAGGGGCATCATAATATGTAGGGGATACCAGTTTTGTATTTTCTTTTTTATTTCTTATCCTTTATTCATTTATTTATTATTATTAGTTGTTATTTTATTTTGCATTTTTCTTGGTGGCATTTTGCTTTGTCTTTGCTATTTTATTGGACTCTGTTATTATCTTCTTTCTTTTATATATTTTTTGGTTTACTCTTCTTTGTTACACTTCAGGGAAAAAAAGAAACAGGTGAACAAAAAGGAATAAAGACATATTCAACTATCCCTAAAAATATCAATAAGTTCTCAGTGGAGAATCATGAATAGGCAAGGCAACCCAGAAGCAGATTATGGGATTAAAGAGTTTAATTCAGGCTTACAGATTCCAGGGGAAACACCACTAATGGTAAAAGAAGCTAGCTCACTTCATCATGCATCCACAGCAGAGATCAAGCAGATAGAACTCGGGCTGGGTCTGAACACACCTCAGGGCTGAGCTCCAGATCTGACATGCACCTCCTACAACAAGGCTTCACCGTCCAAAGTTTCCATTAGCTGGGGACTAAGTAGGAAGCTTAATCAAAAACCCCAGATGGTATGGCATAGTACATTCAAAGCTCCACACCACCTAAGTTGAGTCAATAAAACAGACAGTAAATGCTGACCAGGATGCAGGGGAGGAGAACCCTCATCCACTGTTGGTGGGAGTGCAAATTATTACATCCATTATGGAAACTAATATGGAGATTGCTCAAGCAGGTAGAAACAGATTTCTCATGTGACCTAGGCATACCACACCTGGGCATATATACTAAGGACTCACACTCTACTAGAGATACCTGCACATCTATGTTGATTGCAACTCCATTTACAATAGCTAAGAATTGGAAACAGCCTACATGCCCAGTGACAAATGAATGGATAATTAAAATATGGTACATATACATAATGGTATCTATACAGCAGTACGTAAAAGAGAACAATGAAATTTACATGAAAATGGGTGGATATGGAAAAAATAATATTAATGATGTGAATCAAACACAAAAAGGCGTAAAATTGCATGTTCTCCCTGGTATGTGGGTCTCAGATTGTAATAACTACATGTATAAATATGTGGATAAAATATATAAACATAGAAATAAAAGGATTAACTGGGAGAGGGGGGAAGGCTGGGTAATTGGAAGAAAAATTAAGGGGGATGGAATGGGGAGAAGAGAGGGAAGGAGTAAGAGGAGTACAGGAAACAAAAACAAAATCTGTTGTATTGGGTCAAGATGGCATCTGCTTAACTGTACCACACTTCAGGAGAAGGAAAGGCAAGGCACTTAGGATTCAGTGGGTCTTCTAGGGGTAGCAGTCTCTAATAGACCTCCAGTGGGAGGACACGGAGGGGCAAAATAGGGAATGAACTGATTCCCACACCCTCAGATAGCCCACCAATCCACATACCCTCAAGAAGCTGTCCTAGCAATAGTCCCAGCAGAAGGTTCCTCCTGCACTAACTTCAGGCCAGGGGAATGAAGCCAGCTTAGCTACACCTGCCCCGTAGTGAGCGGACAACCTCCCACCCCCCCCCCCCGGCCTCTCGCAACCTCCATCCCACTCCCCACTGCCCCCTGCAACTGCCCTTACACTCCCCTTGAGCCCTGTGACTGCGATACCACTTCTCCCACCCCCATGACTACTGCCCCAAGCTGCACAATCACCACCCCACTCCCCCACCCCCTGTCACCACCATCCCACTCCCCCTGCCCCACTCCCCCGGGGCCCCTGTGAATGCCGCCTCACTCCCCCGGCCCCCAGTGACTGCTATCCTACTCCCCCTGCCCTGTCCACAGTCCTACTCCCCCTGCACCATGCGACTGCAGTTCCAATCCCCCTGCCCTGCATGAACTCCCTCCAGTGAAAGCCAACCCACTTGCCAGTGCACCCCATCCCCTTGTGAACAAAGGAATGCCAAAATTAGCTCCACCAGTACCTCCAGGATACCGAACCTCATCCCACTGGCCACCACCTCCCATTCTTCTCTCCACTTTGGGCCACCTGACCACACACTCCCATACCTCAAATCAAGAATAACAAGCCTCTACATTAGGTCCTTGGGCCCCCGCCAGAGCCTCAAGGTCTCCTTCTCTCTGAGCAAGCAGGCCCAATTGCCACCAGAAAAATAGTGAAGCAAACATAAAAAGGACACTGGACACACTTCAAGGGTTGAATATAGTTTCCTCCTAAATTAAATATAGCTCTGTACATTATGATGGGCAGAACACAATGCAAAAGGAATTACATGAACAATCAAATGCAAGTAAATCCAATAAGTTTGCCCAATCCTACAATGGATGTCTCTAATCAAAACATAGAAGAGACATTAGGATCAGAACACCAAAATGAAGTTATAAGCTATGCAACCCGGAACAAGCAAATGGCAGAATTTGCAGAAAAGCAACAAAGGACCGTTAATCTTATGAATGCAGTCAATGCTAGACTGGGCCTAATAGATAAGACCCTGGAAGGGGTCCAAAGACAGTTAAGTGATCTGAAGGAGAGTGAAAAAAAAGAGAACCTTAATAATCAGCTGGCTAAGCTCAATGAAGACATAAAGAAATGCAAGGATAAATTTCAAGAAGGATCAAGAAAATCAGAAAATGATGTGAAAAGGGAACTTAACAAATGGATAGAAACTCTGCACAGAAAAGTAGAAGCAAATGCAAACCAAATTGAACAAACCCAAAGCTCTATAGAAGCCCTCAAGAATAGAGTCATCCATGTGGAAGATAGAAACTCAGATCTGGTAGACAAAAATAACAAACAGTTTGAGAGTCAAAAAGTTTTAATGAGTTCAAAAATTTCTGTGACAGAACATGAGGGAACTGTGGGATACCCTTAAACGTCCTTACATTCAGATCATGGGAATATCAGAAGGGGAAGATACTCAACCAAAGGCATGGAGAACTTCTGCAACAAAATTATCAAAGAAAACTTTCCCACTCTATCAAAAGAAAGGCCCATCAAGATACAAGAAGCCAACAGAACTCCAAACAGACTGAACCAAAGGAGAAACTCTCCAAGACATATTGTCATTAAAACTTGAAACATTGATACCAAAGAGAAAATCTTAAAGCACCTAGGGAAAAACAACAAATTACATTTAAAGATAACCCCATCAGAATTACTTCAGACTTCTCAATGGAAACCCTGAAAGCCAGAAGGGCCTGGAATGGAACACTGCAAAGTCTAAGAACCTATGGCTTCCAACCCAAACTACTCTACCCAGCAAAAGTATCTCTCATAATAGATGGTGAAAGAAAAACTTTCCAAGATAAAACTGAGCTTTACAACTATATGAACACAAAACCAAACCTACAGAGATTATTTCAGGAAATTCTCCACACAGAAGAATCAAATACTCAACCTCAAGTGCCTACAAGAAGCAGATCACAATAACCAAACCCAGAGAAGGCACAAAACCTACAAAGTCCAAGAAAACACAAAACCACATAAACCATTACAATATGGCATGGATGAAATCAAACCTCATAGTCATTATCCTAAATATGAATGGCCTTAATTCACCCTTCAAGAGACATAAGCTAACAGGGTGGATCATAAAATTGGGCCCCTCAATCCGTTATCTTCAAGAAACCCACCTCACTACTAAAGACAGACACCTCCTCAAGGTGAAAGGGTGAAAATGATATTCAAAGCAAATGGGGATAAAAAAAAAACAAAGCAGGCATAGCTATACTAGTATCAGATAAAACAGACTTCAAACCAAAAGTAATTAAAAAAAGACAAAGAAGGCCACTTTCTACTTATCAATGGAATGATCCAACAAGAGGGTACCACAATCATAAATATTTATGCACCAAGCACAGGGGCACCACAACTCATAAAACAAAACCTACATGACAATAAAATAGAAATAAACACCAACACCATCATAGTCAGGGACTTTAATACTCCATTACCAGAAATAGATAGATCATCCAAACAGAAACTCAACAGGGAAGTGAGAGAACTCAACAAAACCATAGAACAATTATATCTAACTGGCATCTACAGAACACTCTACCCCAAATCCACAGATTACACATTCTTCTCAGCAGTCCATGGAACCTTCTCTAAAATAGAGCATATACTGGGTCACAAAGCCTACCTCCATATGTTTAGGAAGATTCACATATTTGCCTGCATGATATCAGCTCACAATGATATATTGCTAGAAATTAACAGCAAAAAGAAGCACCAGGAATCCCATAGGCTCCTGGAAACTGAAAAAACACACTTTAAAAAAAATAAATGGGTAGTGGATGAAATAAAAAATGAAATTAAAAATTTCTAGAAATGACTGAATATGAGAACACATTGTACCAAAACTTATAGGACACAATGAAGGTGGTCCTCAGGGGAAAATTCATAGCACTAAATGCCTTCTTAACAAAGACAGAGAGATCCCAAATCAATAACCTAACCATCCACTTAAAGGCACTGGAAAAACAAGAAGAATCCAACCCTAAAAGCTCCGGAAGGAAAGAAATAATTAAGATTAGAGGAGAAATTAATAAATTGGAAATTAAGAAAACAATTTAAAAAAATGATGAAACAATGAGCTGGTTCTTTGAAAATATAAACAAGATTGACAAACCCCTGGCCTATTTGATCAAGCAAATAAAAGAGATGTTTCAAATTAACAAAAATAGGAATGAAAAAGGAGTGATCACAACAGGCACAAGTGAAATAGGGAGAATCATTAGGACTTATTTCAAAACCCTCTAATACACAATACTGGTTAATATGGATGAAATGTAAGAATTCCTGGACACATACCACCTACCAAAGCTAAACTCAGAGCAGATTAATCACCTAAGAAAACCTATCACAACCATCAGGATTGAAAAGTTAATCAAAAACCTCCCCAAAAAGAAGAGTCCAGGACCAGATGGCTTCTCAGCTGAATTCTATCAAACCTTCATTTAAAAGCTAAAAGCATTTTTTTTTCAAATGATACCATATAATCAGAGAACAGGGAAAGCTCCCCAAATCCTTTTATGAAGCTAGTGTCACCCTAATACCAAAACCAGGCAGAGATGCCACAAAGAAAGAAAACTATAGGCCTATTTCCCTGATGAGCAAAATCCTTGCAAACAGAATCCAACAACACATCAAAAACATTATCCATCTTGATTAAGTAGGCTTCATCCCAGGAATACAGGGGTGGTTCAACATATTGAAATCTGTCAATGTAATACATCACATAAATAAGCTTAAACACAAAAGCCACATGATCATCTTGATAGATTAATAAAAGGCCTTTGACAAAATACAATATCACAAGGTGGGTGTGGTAGCACACACCTTTAATCTCAGCATGTGGGAAGCAGAGGTAGGAGGATGGCCATGAGTTCAAGGTTGAGTTCCAGGTCAGCCTGGGCAAGAGTGAGACCCAACCTTGAAAAACAAACAAACAGACAAAAATCACTACATGATCAAAACATTAGAAAGAATTGGCATGGATGCTTTATATTTCAACATAATAAAGGCTATATATAAAGCTCCTAAAGCCTGAATAATACTTAATGGTGAGAGTCTAAAGGAATTCCCATTGAGATCAGAAACAAGACAGGGGTGTCCATTCTCACCTCTGTTCTTCAATATAGTACTGGAACTCCTAGCTAAAGCAATAAGAGAGGAGAACAAAATAAAATGGATACAAATTGGAAAGGAAGAAGTTATCTCTATTTGCAGACAACATGATTCTGTACATAAGAGACCCAAGAGCCTCCATCTCAAGAGAGGATTAACTCCTTCAGCAAATTAGCAAGATACAAAATCAATGCACAAAAAGACAAAGATACAGAGAAAGAAATAATTGACAATGACCCATTTTCAATATCAACAACAACAAAAAAATAACATAACTTGGAGTAACCTTAACCAAGGATGTGAAAGACCTAAGCAATGCAAACATAAAAAAACTCAAAAAGAAATTGAGTTCGGCTTGTGAAAATGGAAAGACCTCCCATGCTCCTAGATAGGCAGAATTAACATTGTGAAAATGGCAATCTTACCACAGGCAATATACAGATTTAATGCAATTCCAATTAAAATTGCAACATTGTTCTTCACAGAGATAGAAAAAAATGATCTCAAAATTCATATGTAAAGGCAGAAGGCCTTGGATATCCAAGCATATCCTCACCAAAAGAAACACCCCTGGAGGCATCACCATACCTGATCTAAAGCTATATTACAAAGCCATAGTAATAAAAACAACATGGTACTGTAATAAAAACAGGAGTATAGGCCAATGGAACATAATCAAGGACCCAGACTTTGGATTAATTAAATATAGCTACTTGATATTTGACAAAGGCCTTAACAATATAGGCTGGAAAAAAGGCAGAATACTCAACAAATGGTGCTGGACAAACTGGATAAACATGCAGGAAAACCAAACTTGATCCACACATCTTGCCATGCACAACAAACAAGACCAAATGGATCAAACACCACAATGTTAGACTGGAAACTCTGTTACTACTGTAAGAAAAAATAGGAGGAAGTTTCCATGACATAGGAATGGGAAAAAGACTTCCTGAACAAAACCCCAGTAGCTCAGAAACTTAAACAATCATTTAACCAATGGGATCCCATGAAGCTAAAAAGTTTCTTCACAGACAAATATACAATAAGCAGAGCCAGTAGATTACTCACAGAATGGAAGAAAATATTTGCTGTATATCCAATTGACAGAGGCCTAATTTCTAGAATCTACAAAGAATTTAAGAACCTAAACAATAAAAAGTCAAAGAAACCACTCACAAAACTGGACAAAGAACTGGACAGGAAGTTCTCAGAGGAAGAAATATAAATGGTAAACACACACTTAAGAAAATGTTCATCATCCCTAATCATCAGGGAAATGCAAATTAAAACAACTACGAGATTTCACCTTACCCCAGTAAGGATAGCAAACATTAAAAAATCAAATGAAAATACATGCTGGAGAGGATGTGGAGAAATAGGAAACCTCATTCACTGTTGTTGGGAATGTAAGAGGGTAAAACCACTTTGGAAAGCTATATGGAGATTCCCAAAAAGGTTGACTATAAAGTTACCAGCAGACCCAGTTATTCCCTTACTGGGTATTTATCCTAAAAGCTCATGCCTCAGTTCAGACAGGGTTGCTCAGCCATGCTTATAAAGCTGCTCAATTCCTAATAGCTTAGAGCTGGAATCAACCCAGATGCCCATCATTAGATGAATGGATAACCAATATGTAGTATATCTCCACAATGGAATTCTACACAGAAGTAAGGAAAAATGACACAATGAAATTTGAAAAAAATGGTCGAACCTGGAACAGATCATTCTCAGTGAACTCATCCAATCACTGAAAGATAATCATCATATAGTCTCACTCATCTACAGCTCCTAACCTGAATCTACCTGAGATGCTGACATACCTAATGAGCATCTCAAGGACCTGACTCTAGGGTGAGTGGGGTGGGAGGGGAGGGTAAAGATGGGGGGGCACACATCTGGACTCAAATGACAATGGTACCATAAAATCCTACATCCTAAAAGACAGACTAAATCAGGCCCTTAGAGGGAGCACCTGAATCACAAGGCGCTAGAGAGAGTATGATGAAAACTGACCTTAATCTTCACCTGTTTCTCTCTCTCTCTCTCTCTCCTCTCCCTCTCTCCCTCCATCCCTCTTCTTTCTCTTCTCCCTGTCTCTTTTATATTACTTATCTTTTTCTCTTCTCTTCTTGGGCAGTGACCTGTAACTCCCAGTACCAACATGTAGCTAACATCCACAATGAGCTGTTGATCAGAGACATAAAAGGTTTCCCAGAAGAAGGCAGGTTTCTTTCAGAGTACTTGATGACCCACGAAAGATTAGTGGTAAGACCCTAGTGCTAAAGACACCATATGATGTTGGTATGTAACATGGAGTGACCTGGTTGGAAACTGGAAGAGATTCAGTCCCCAGACAGTTAACTTTTCTAGTGCCAGAAGGTGCTACATGAGTGACTGGGGGATAATGACCAACATCTGTCCAAGCAACTCATGGTCTAAGCTACTCAGCAGCAAATAACCTGGCATGATGCTCACACAAGTGCAATAGTGGACACAGCCATGAGTTGGACCGCATTCACCCGTTCCCTAACAAAAGCAATAAACCTGTTAATTATACAGGGCCCAACTATAAGCAACAGGAACAAAATCATTAAGGGTCCCATCAGAGCCGAAAGTAGGGTGGTCATCCAAGAAGACCTGCTGAACTATCCTTCAAACCACCCCTGGTTAGCCTCCCTTTCCCTTCGACGTCTCTCTAGCCTTTCTCTGAGCTTGCTCATGGAGTCTCTGATAGCTCCCAAGTGATCTACATAAAAGCAACATTCTTCCTTCAAGGCTGCACACATCCCACCTTCTTTTAGAAACAGCAGATCTAATCCCCTCCTGTTCTGTAGGACCACTTCAGATAAAGATGTCAGGGATTCCTCTAGGTTGCTAACAGACTTCTCTAAAGCTTGGAGATCTTCAGTCATGGCAGCATGTAGCTCGCCAAGTCCTTTTTCTAACTGTTGTGGTCCCATGATCAGGGCTGTGGTCCCTGTTCCTACATCCGCGGCCACCCCTAACCCAAGCATGACTGCTAGGGTGAGGGTCATGAGCTCTCTTTTAGAGCGGATAGGTCGATAGTCATTGATGACTACTTCCTCTCTACTCATGGGGTACTGTTTGACTGATACTGGTGTAGCACTGGCTTTCAGCTGAATAACCTGTGGTGTAACTTGTTTTGCCAAGCCCACCCCTGCGGTTTCTGCCCAGGCTTGGGGAAACTGCTCCAACCAGGACTGTATGTCTTGATCAGGCTTTACCAGGGGAGAATATAGCCGGTACTCATCATCTAATTTGAGGGTCAACACAGTGATAGGTTTGTCATTTGCAGACACTTCTGGTTTCCCTTGTTTAAAAGAAATTTGAACTCCCATCTTAGTCAGTAAGTCTCTACCTAGGAGGGGTGCCGGGCACTCAGGGATGACTAGAAATGAGTGGGTTACCCGTCCCACTCCCAAGTCAATGGTTCTTCGGGTAGTCCATGAATATTGCTGTTGCCCTGTGGCACCCATCACCCAGGATTTTTTGTCCTTCAACTTTCCTAATGGCTGTAGCAGCACTGAATGCTCTGCTCCGGTATCGACCAGGAACTTGACTGGTTGCCCCTCCACCTTCAAAGTTACCCTGGGCTCGGGGAGGGGTCCGAACCCCATCTTTCCTAGTCTTCATCTTCCCCTAGGGCCAGGACCTTTGGTCCTCTGTTTCTCTTCCTGGGGCAATCCTTTGCCCAGTGTCCTTTCTCCTTACAATAAGCACATTGGTCCTTGTCGAGTGGGGTCCTGTTGCCCAGGTTCCCTGACTGTCTAGGGCCTGCCCTAAATTTTCTAGAATCTCTCTCTCTCTCTCCGCTGTTCTTCCCTTCAATTACTGCGGCCAAGATCTTAGTCAAATTCTTCTCCTGCCGTTTATCATGTCTTTCCTCTCTCTCCTCTCTTTCCTTTTCTTTTCTTTGTTCCTTTTCTTCTTCTGTCTCCCTTTTGTAATACACCTTCTCTGCCTCTTTCACTAAATCACATAACTCAGCCTCCTGTAACCCTTCCAGTCTCTGCAGTTTCTTTCTGATATCTGGGGCCGACTGCCCTATAAAGGCTAGGGCCACTGAGGCTTTCTGAGCTCCCGAGGTAGGATCAAAAGGTGTGAACCGTCTAAAGGCTTCCATAAACCTTTCCACCAAATCAAAGAGCCAGAGCCTCAGAGGCCCCCAACACCTCATCACTGAAGCAGACCAAAAATGAACCCAACATGACTCAGGGAAATTCTGCGGAAGAGGGGGCGGAAAGAATGTCAGAGTCACATGTTGGGTCATGATATGCAGAGACATTTAGCTTACCCATAACTGTGGGCTAACTCCACAATGCATGACCAGTATACCTCAACAAGGAGGGGCCAAGGGGAGGGGGTAGGTCACGGATGAGCCTAATAATGGTACCAAACTGTATTTGCTGAATACAGAACTGACTAATAAAAAAAAAAAAAAGAAATACCGAGGGAGGTTCGACCGGTCCCTGTATTACCTCTCTTACCTTAGCCAAATTGGTGGGCCGTCTTGAGGCACCTCAGAGACCCGCCACCAGAGCCTGGCGATAGATTCTCAAGCTCTCCCTACCTTCAGCCGTGTTGTAGTCCCAACCAGGGCGAGTCAAAGGGAATCCCGTGTCAATCTCATTTTGTAACTGCTTGGGCCACCCGTCGGCCCCAGGAACATTTTTTCTAGCCTCTAATAGAATTCTTTCTCGTTCCTCGGTTGTGAAGAGCGTCTGCAGCAACTGTTAACAATCATCCCAAGTGGGCTGATGAGAGAACATAAGGGACTCCACCAACCCCGTGAGGTGTTGGGGATCCTCAGAGAAAGGAGGATGGTTAGTTTTCCAATTATAAAGATCTGCAGAAGAAAAAGGCCAATACTGGAGGGGCTGCAATTGGCCACCTGGCACGGGAGCGCCAAAGGTGCTCAGTGGTAATGTCACGATTTCGTCTGCCCGCTCTGGGGTGGCGCCTCTCCGGCTCCAAGTTCCAGCAGCAGGTCCCCCCGCCGCCGGTGCTTCAGGAGGGGCGGAGGGTCCCCTCGTGGTGCCCCATGCTGAATAAGGGGGTGGGGAAGTAGGTTGGGGTTCTGGCCAAGCTGGTGGCTCCTCGATCTTGGGGTAGATGCGAGGAGAGGGTTTGGCTTCTTCGGGCAAACTTTTCCTTTCACTTTCAAGGGCCAGAACTCGGGAGCCTGGCTTTCTTGGTTTGCGTAGCCATGGTTTAACCCACGGTGGAGGGTTGTCTACCAAATTTTTCCATGTGAGGATATAGGGCTCTTGATCGGGATGAGAGCCAGGTCCAGTCTGAAAAATAAACACTTTAACAGCTAGGATAATTTCAGAACTAAAGGTTCCCTCTGATTGCCATCCAACACTGAATGTAGGCCATTCAGAGGCACAGAAAGTCTTCCAGGGTCCCTTCTTAACCTCAACTGACAAATTATGAGCCCGAGACTTAACTTCAGTCCAGTGGTCGAGAGTCAAACTAAGGGGGGTCGTCACCTTCTGTCCCATGATAAAACTATAAACAAAGACACATAAGACAAAGACACACAAAACAGAAACTAACAGATCCAGACACTCGTGACCCATCCATGTCTTCCACAGGCAGGAAAAAGAATCGGATGGCCACTGAGGGGGAAGCTTCTGCTTCAACAACAGAACTTTGTCCTCTGACCGACAGTAGGAGACCACCAGGCGTCCCTGGCTCTCCTCACCTCCAGGGGCGTCCCCCAGGGCGGCAGCCTGTGATCCTCCTAGCACGTCTGCTGATCACATTCCTCTCGTCCTTATGGCCCGAGAGGATGGCTGCAAACCGAAAGCGCGCGTTTCAGAAAACAGACACTTAGAACAGAGACACCGGCCGGTACGCACACATTCCAAAGGGGATCCCCTTACCTCCAAGTCGGTTCTCAGGTGTGAGGGGTGGTCAGAGTTTCCCGGCCAATGCACCAATGAAAGACCCTCGAAGCGAGGACCCTAACCACGCTCTGACTCAGGAAAGGCGACACCCCAATCACTCACGAGAAACGGTCTTGATGCAAACAGCAAGAGGACTTTTATTCCAGCGCGCTGGGGCCCACAGTCATACACCATGTAGGAGTAGAGGGCTGTGGACCCCGAGTGCAGGATCAGGACAGCTCTTATAGGGTTACAACAAAGCCCATGCATTGTGAATCAATCATTTCATAACATCAGAAGCCCGCACAGTGCTGACCAATCAATTTGTAACACACCATGATCTTCTTCCTATAGCCTCAGAGGTCTGCATTTGCATGGGATCCTGGGTGGGGGTGACAAATTGCAGTTAGGATAGGTCACTAGGGCTAAAGTTGAATCAGGGGTTTCTGTGTGTAATCTTTTCTTTTATGGTGCAGGCAGTTTACAGAAGCCAGATAAGCCGCTATCCAGATCACTTCCAGTTATCTTACTAAGCCATAATCACGTATTCAAGGGCCTGTCTTACGCCCTTTCACCTAGTTCCATACAGAAAGCAAGTCCTGGAAGAAATGTGACCTTTTACCCATCTTCTGGCAGAGAGCCGGGTCTGGAATTTGAGGTATTTATGGCTTCTTAGGAGGCTGGAGTTAAGGCTCCTTTGGAGTGAGATAGTATTTCTAAACTTCTAACTTTTTTGGTGGGTCTTTGGGGGGTTAGGCTGTATTTTCCATCCTTTCAGTATCAGACAGCTTCAGGTTCACTGAGATGAACTTTCAGACCAGACACAGTTATGGAGGAAGGGATATTTATTGAAGCTTACAGATCCAGGGGAAGTTCCATAATAGCAGAAGTAGCTGGCCTGCCTTCACAGGCCCAAGCAGAAAGAGAGAGAAGCACAAGCCTAAAGGTCAAAAGCCACAGCAAACTTCAGGAACTCCAGCTAGGCACACTTTGCATATCTTTAGATTGAAATCTGAAACCCACCACCACACCTTAAGATCCACACAATGGCACTGCCTCCAGCCAGGTGGCTAAAGATGCAAACTACAAACAAATAAACAACTGAAATATATTGGGGGCCATCTATTCCATTCAAACTACCACATGAGCCTACTCTCCTTTATCAAGCTCCCACCAATTATGGGTTACAAGAGGGCCTACACGTATTAAATTCTCTCTAAAAAAAACAAAGGCCATCCCATTTATCTGGTGCTAACTTCACTATCTGTTGGGAAATTTCCTCCTCTTTTTCAGATGGACACAGATTCTAAGGAGAGAACCAACCCATCACACCTCAAAAGGGTCCCCACTGAAACTAAGTATTTGGGGCAGTGAGCAAGAGTGCTGCTTCCTTGGTGAACCTGGTACCAGAACAAGATTGAAGGAAATAGAAACAGAGAATACTCAACTCCTACCAAACCAGGTATCCAGAGACACAGAGGCACCCAAGACCTCATCACTGAGGCAGACCTAAAATGAACCCAACATGTCTCAGGGAAGTTTGAGGAAGAGGGGGTGGAAAGAATGCTAGAGCCACATGTTATATCATTATGCACAGAAACATTGCCTCTTACCCATAACTGATGGCTAACCCCACAATTCACTACCCATATTGCCAAACAAGGAGGGTCCCTGCAGAGGAGGGAGGATAGGGAGGAGGCTAACGAAGGTACCAACATGAATGAATACACTGTGCACAGAACTAATAAAAAAATAAAAAATAAAAATTCTAAAAATCTGTTGAATTTAAAAATACTATAAATAAAAATTCCAAAAATTAAACATTGAATTTAGAGGACACTGGAAAATTTATTGTCATTAAAACTGTAGGGTTGAAATATACATTGGGAATCAATTTAAGTTTTAAGGAACTTTTCAAGATAATGTGACATAAAAATGAGACATTTTATCATACTTCTGTGGATTTTTTTCTCTTTCTTAATGTTTCACTTCATAAATTATAGTCTCTGTTCAGACAAATTCATAATTAGTTATATTTCATAAGTAAGTAAATGATTCAAACATATTTCTATATTATGATTTTTTTCTCATAGCTAAAAAGTAAAGCACATATTAATATAAAACACAGTTGGAAAATAGAGAGACAGTTTCATGGTCCATATAAACCAGTGTCCCAATTTTACCTTTCTGAGCTATTCAACTCTATTTGTTTTTATTAAATGTTAAGTTTTCTTCTGATCTGTAATGATAATGGGCAGGAATTTTACCCATTTTGCTTACATTATTAGTGAAATCTCAGTATACCTCTGTTTTCACTCTAAAATATCCAGCAACTATATTTACCCTCAAAAAAATGTAGTTACAGCCAGGCGTGGTGGTACACACCTTTAATCCCAGCACTCAGGAGGCAGAGTTAGGAGGATCACCATGAATTGGAGGCCACCCAGAGATTACATAGTGAATTCCAGAGCAGCCTGGACTACTGTGAAACTCTCCCTCGAAAAGCCAAAAAAGAAAAAAAAATGTAGTTACAAGTTCAAATTGAGACAGGAATAAGAACATTTTCACTTTTTGCCAATCAGGGCATTGTAGAATAAATAGTGATAGTAGGCTGTCAGTCCTCAAAACACTAAACACACAGGACTGTCTTGTCTTATAAATAGATGATAAAAATTTCCTTTCAAAAGTTATACTGTCAGAAATGATAGCCATGTAACTGTTAGCACTTGACAGAGCACTAAATTGAGATGGACTGTAAATCTAAATACATTCAATATTTACTTATAGCTTTTATATTTATTCCATTGAAATGATTAATTTACCATGCTTGCTTCAATAAGTATATATTAAGATTAATTTTCCTAAATACTTTTCTATTTTGTTTATTATTAAGAACATTTTTTATAAATATGAGTTTCTTTATGTACTTTATAATGGTCAATCCAACACTAATAGCTACTAATCAAAGTTTGACTCTGATTATTTTGGAGTATATATCTGCTGAGGGCTCTGTCTTCTATTATTATTATTATTATTATTATTATTATTATTGTTATTTATATACACCGTGTGTATACAGCCATGTTGGTACCATCATTAGCCTCCTCCCCATCTTCCCCTCTGCAGGGACCCTCCTCTTTGGGGTATGTGGCCCATGCATTGTGGGGTTCATCAGTTATGGGGAAGAGGCAATGTATCTGTGTATAGTGTCCCAACTTGTGGCTCTAACAATCTTCCTGCCCCTCTTCTGCAAATTTCCCTGAGCCATGTTGGGTTCGTTTTAGGTCTACTTCAGTGATGAGGACTTGGAATCCTCTGTGATTCTGGATATCTGGTTTGGTAAGAGTTGAGTGTTCTCTGTGTAAATCTCCTTCACCCAAAGATTTGTGAACATACAGAATGAACCCCCTACTGCCAATTCCAGACATCCTCACTTTCTGGCAAATCTTGCCCTTTCCCATTCTTTCTCCCATATTGCCAATCTAGTGGATGAATATTGGCTTCCCTCCACCAACCTGGACATGGCTCCTCATAGGTAGAGCCACTCCCCCCTCCTCCCCTTGCCTAGCTCACTCTTTTCTTTATTTGGTTGCCTTCCTATATCCTTCTTTTCTCACTGTGTCCTCAACCTGCTCCTCATCTTACCCAAATCACTTCCCCTGAAGACACTAGTTTCTTCAACTACCAGAAACAAATCTCTAACTCCAATCTCCATCCTGAGCCACAGACTCTTAAAGCCCGCTGTTAACTGGTGCTCTCCATATGGGTTTCCTAGTAATTCTTCAAAAAAGAGAAAATGTTCAGAAGGAATCTGAAGGTATCTTTCTCTCCCTCCATTCTCTTCTGATCTCCCCTCCATGGACTAACATTGCCTCTGTAAATCACAACTGATGGGCTCACCCTTTCCTCCGCCAACTTCCTCCTTTGTCCACCACACTGATCACTGTGTCTTTTCATTAATCTCTTTTAGTTAGAGCAATTCCCACTAGTCCTAATGCAAGCTAAAATAACCACTTCCTGAAATTATTATAGTATCCTTCTTGCCCTCCCCAATATGACTCTGTCTACTCCATGCTTTATGATTACTGTGGTGGTCTGATTCAAGTTTCCCCCATAATCCTAGGTGTTCTGAATGCTAGGAAATAATGCCTCCTGGAGGCAGTGTATTGTGAGAGGTGGGCTTATGGGTATTATAGGCAGTTTCCTTTTTTTTTTTTTGGTTTTTTTCGAGGTAGGGTCTCACTCTAGCCCAGGCTGACCTGGAATTCACTATGGAGTCTCAGGGTGGCCTCGAACTCACGGCGATCCTCCTACCTCTGCCTCCCGAGTGCTGGGGGCAGTTTCCTTTTGCCAGTGTTTGGCACACTCTCCTGTTGCTGTTGTCCATCTGTTGTTGTCCAGAAGGTGATGTCCACCCTCTGCTCATGTCATCTTTTACTCCTGCCATCATGGAGCTTCCTCTTGAGTCTGTAAGCCAAATTAAACCATTTTCTCACCAAAAGAACATATTTTGTAAGTATATATTATGTGTTTGTACTAACTTTTCCCTCCTCCCTGCCACCATTCAACAGGGAGCCCCCATCAGAGAGGTTGCTGGTATTACCCATGGGGTTTTGGATTATGTCTTGTGTGAACAGCAGTCACTTATTGGTGGGGAGGCAGTGCCTCTGGGCATGACAACCCAACCTGTGACAATTGCAAACTTTCTGACCTTCTTCCACAAAATGCCCTGAGCCTTGGTGGGTGTGTTTTAAGTCTACTTCAGTGATGAGCTCTTAGGAGCCTTTGGATTTCTGCTTTGGTATGTGTTGAGTATCCACAGCATCTGTCTCCTTCACCTTGGTGCTGATTGTCAGGCTCACCATGGAAGCAGAACCCTTGCTTTTCTCTCCATTTCCTCTGTGGTTTTGCCTGGGCAGTGGCTGGGATGCAAGGAATGGTTAATCTTCTTGGGTCTCACTACCTTCTGAAAAAGAAAAACAGATTCTCCAACATTTGTTGCTGTTTTATTTCTTTTTTAAAAATTATTTCCATCCTAACTGGAATAAGGTGGAATCTCATAGTTGTTTTAATTTGTATTCCCTTGATGGTTAGAGATGTTGAACATTTTCTTGAATGTATGTTAGCCATTTGTATTTCTTTCTCTAATAACTCCATATTCACTTCTGTATGCCATTTCTTCAGTGGGTTGTTTGATTTTTTTTTATTATTAAGTTTTTCAGTTCTTTGTAGATTCTAGTCATTTGGCCTCTTTCAGTGGTATATAGCTGGCAAAAATTTTTGCCCATTCTGTGGGTGATCTATTGGCTCTGATTATGGTATGTTTGTCTTGGCAACAGCTTTTAGCTTCATTCTCATGAATCGATTGGTTGAGAGATTGTTTAATTCCCTGGGCTACTAGAGTATTATTCAGGAAGTCCTTTTCCACTCCTATATCATAGAGAGTTCCTCCTATTGTTTATTACAGTAGTTAGAGAGTTTCATGTCTTGTACTGAGGTCTTTAATCCATTAGGAGCTGATTTTTGTGTATGGTGTGATGAGTGTGTCTAGTTTCATTTTTCTACACCTGCTTAGCCAATTTGTCCAGCACCATCTGCTGAAGATGCTGTCTTTTCTCTAGTCTACATCATTGGCACCTTTGTCAAAGGTCAAGTAGATATAAGGTTCAGGCCTTCAATTCAGTTTCCTTCATCTATTTTTTTCTGTTTTTATGCCAGTACCATGATGTTTTTGTTACTATAGCATTGTAGTATAGCCTTAGATCAGGAATGGTGATACCTCCAGAGATATTTCTGTTGCTCGAAATACATTTGGATATCCAAGGCCTGCTGCCATTTCATATGAATTTTGAGACCATTTTTTTCAATCTCTGTGGAGAATGATGCCAGAATTTTTATTGGTATTACAGGAAATGTATATATAGCTTTTGGTAGAATTACCATTTTCAGAATATTAATTCTACCTATCCAGGAACATGGGAGATCTTTCCATCTTCTCGAGTCCTCCTCAATTTCTTTCTTCAGTAATTTTGTGTTTTCTTTATATAGGTCTTTCACATGCTTAGTTAGTGTTATTCCAAGGTATTTAACTCTTCTTTGTTGTTGCTATTGAAAATGGGACAGCCTCACTGATTTCTTTCTCTGGATATTTGTCCTTTGCATGTAGAAAAGCTACTAATTTTTGTGTGTTGATTTTGTATCCTGCCACTTTGTTGAAGGAATTAATCACCATTAGGAGTTTTGAGATGGAGACTTTGTCACTTAAGTATAGGATCATGTCATCTGCAAATAGGGCTAGTTTGAGTTCTTCCTTTTCAATTTGTATCCCTTTTATTTCTTTCTCCTGACTTATTGTTTGGGCTAGGGCTTCTAGTACTATGCTAAAGAGCAGTGGTGAGAGTGGGCACCTGTGTATTGTTCCCAATCTCAGTGGGAACTCCTTGATCCTTTCCCCATTAAGTATTATTTGAGATTCAGGTGCTTTGTATGTAGATTTTATTGGGTTTATATATTAACCAACCATTCCCATTCTCTCCCATTTTGATCCTGAAGTGATGTGATGTTATCTTTTGTCATGGCCTTTTCTGTGTCTGTTCAAATGATAATGTGGTTCTTGTAAGTAAGTTTATGTGGTGTATTATGTTGACTGACTTCAATATGTTGAACCATCCCTGCATCCCTGGGATGAATCCTGCTTGATCAAGGAGGACAATGCTTTTGATTTTGTTATTGAATTCAGTTTGTGAGGTTTTTGTTCAGGATCTTTGCATCTAAATTTATCAGGGATATAGGTCCAGAGCTTTTTTTTTTTCCCTGTTGTATCTCTGTCTGATTTAAGTATTAAGGCAATAATAGCTTGATAAAAGGAGTTGGGAAGGATTCCCAGTTCTCCGATTATGTGAAAGAGTTTGAGAAAAATTGGTTTCAGTTCTTCAATGAAGGTGTGATAAAATTCAGCTGAGAACATCCAGTCCTGGACTTTTATTTTTGGGGAGGTTTTTGAATACCTTTTCAATCTCGGGGAATGTGATAGGTTTGTTTGGGAGATTCTTCTGCTCTGACTTTAGTTTTGGCAGGTGGTATGTGTGCAGTTATTCATCATTTGTTGCAGATTATCCAATTATGTGGAGTAGAGGTTTTGGAAATATGTCCTGATTACTCTTCCAACTTCATTGATGTCTGTTATGATCTCTCCTTATTCATTTTTTAATTCTTTTATTTATTTATTTATTTTTATTAGTTAGTTTTGTATTCAGCAAATACAGTCAGTTTGATACCATTATTAGGCTCATCCGTGACCTACCCCCTCCCCTTGGCCCCTCCTTGTTGAGGTATACGGGTCATGCATTGTGGAGTTAGCCCACAGTTATGGGTAAGCTAAATGTCTCTGCATATATTCATTTTTGATTTTGTTAATTAGAGACTTCTCCTTTTTCACTTGATCAAATTGACCAAGGGTTTGTCAATCTTGTTTATTTTTTTTCAAAGAACCAGCTATTCATTTCATTGATTTTCTTAGTTTCCAATTCATTAATTTCTACTCTTATCTTGATTATTTCTTCCCAGCTGTAGCTCTTAGGGTTGGATTCGTCTTGTTTTTCTAATGCCTTTAGGTGGATGGTTAGGTTAATAATTTGGAATCTCTCAATTTTTTTTTTTTTGAGGTAGGGTCTCTCTCTGGTCCAGGCTGATCTGGAATTATCTATGTAGTCTCGGGGTGGCCTCAAACTCACAGATATCCTCCTACCTCTGCCTCCCCAGTGATGGGATTAAAGGTGTGTGCCACCATGCCAGGCACAGTTTTTGTTATTAAGACATTTAGTGCTATGAATTTTCCCCTTAGGACTGTCTCCATAGTGTCCCATAAGTTTTGGTAAGATGTGTTTTCATTATTATTCAATTCTAGAAATTTTATGATATTTTTATTTCTTCCACAATGCGTTCATTGTTAAAAAGAGTGCTGTTTAGTCTCCAGGAGCTGGTGGGATTCCTGGTGTGTGTTTTGTTGTTAATTTCTAGCTTTAAAGTATTGTGATCTGATATGACACAGGAAGTTATGTCAATTTTCCTTGGGAACTGGGAGGTGGGGAACTTGGAACTCTGGCCTACTCACTCCACTTGCCTGTATTGTTCAGCACAAGGGAAACAGGAGTTGTGGAACCAGGAGCCAGGAAGCTAGGGAGTCAGGGTGAAGAGGCAAGCTTCCCCATGGCCCATGTACCCTCTGGCTCAGGGGAACAGGGATTTGGGGACCCATGTGCCAGTCAATCAGGAAGCCAGAGAAAAAGGCCTGCTTTCACAGCACACACACACAGGGACCAGGCCATCCCAAGCCAGCAGCAGGAATACTGGGGCCAGGGAAATGGGAGGTGGGGAAGGAACTGGGAGCTCTGGCCTACTCATTCCACATGTGCACCTTCTGGAGCAGAGGATCTGGGAGTTGGAGACCCAGAGGCAGGTCAGTCAGAAAGGTGGAGCAAGGGGCCTGCTTCCATAGCATGCAAGCAGAGTCCAGGCACCCCAAACTACCAGCAGGGATATGGGAACCAGGGAATTGACTTGTGGGGAAGGAAGTGGGAGCTCTGGCCTAGTCACTCAGTGCTAGCACCTTCTAGAGCAGTGGATCCTGGAATTGGGAGCCCAGGGGCAGGGTAATTGCTTCCTTTAATATTTTATTTTTATTTGTTTATTAGCAAGAGGGAAAGAGAGAGAGAGAGAGAAACAGAGAAGGAGAGAGAGAGAGAGAGAGAGAGAGAATAGGAGAGGCAGGGCCTCTGGACACTGCAAACAAACTCCAGACACTTGCACCACCATGTGCATCTGGCTTCCATGGGATCTAGGGAATCAAACATGGTCCTTAGGCTTTGTAGGCAAGTGCCTTCACTAAGTCATCTTTCCAGCCAGCCCATTAATTACTTTTTGATTTAGGTTTATGTATTTCTATTGAAATTTGTATTCTATAAGGTAAGAAAATGATTTTTAAAAGTTTTATCTAACACAACAAACATTATTACCAGTTGCATGCTTTCATTAACACTCAGAGTACATATACACAAATATAAAGCATATATTCACATGTATAAATTATATTAATGCTTAGATACACTTTATATGAAAATACATTCTTCAAATTCACATACGTTTTAATAGTGATAATAGCAATCATATGATTTGAAAATTTTTCTTTAAAAAGCACATTGATTTCAGGTAGAAAGAAATGAAAAGTTTCTTTCAATTTACTTGTCAATTAAATTTTTACCTAGGGGGGTGGAGAGATGGCTTAGCTATTAAGGCACTTGTCTGAAAAGCCTAAGGTACTGGGTCTGATTCCCCAGTATCCATGTAAGCCAGATGCACATAGAACAGTGGCTGGAAGCCACACATTCTCTCTCTCTCTCTCTCTCTCTCTCCAATAAATACATAAAATATTTAAGAAATTTAAAAAATTCCAAGTATCCAGAAAAAAATCATTCTGAAATAAAAATACACAAAATAAAATGTATATTTTCAATATTAAACCTAACAAATAATTTGCTTACAAATTCTAGTTAGGAACTACTTGTAGTTTCTTCCACAAATTACAACAATACAGTTATTTTTGATTTTTGGTTAACATGTTAATTAAAATTTGACAATAGGAAGCTATCAAAAAGTTTAGGGCTAGAGAGATGGCTTAGCAGTTAAGGCATTTGCCTAAAAAGCCAAAGGATCCTGATTTGAATCTCTAGAACCCACATAAGCCAGATGCACAAGGGGATGCATGCATCTGGAGTTTGTTTGAAGTGGCTTGGCTGGAGGCCCTGGCGCACCCATTCTCTCTCTCGCTCTCCCTCTGCCTCTTTCTCTCTCTCTCAAATAAATAAATTAATTAATTTGTTAAAAAAGTTTATATTTCAGGCTAGAGAGATGTTATAGAGGTTAAGGTGTTTGCCTGCAAAGCCAAAGGACCCAGGTTTGATTCCCCAGTGCCCACATTAGTCAGATGTACAAGGTGGAACATGTATCTGGAGTTCATTTGCAGTGGATAGAGGTCCGGCCATTCCTATTTTCTCTCTCTCTCCTTCTCTCTCTCTCTCTCTCTGCCTGTCTGTCTCTCTCAAACAAATAAATAAAATTTAGAAAGTTTATTTTTCCTTTATAATAGGAATTCATCATTTAAAAGATGGAGACTCATGTTGTTTGTTAACTGTAGTATCATCAGGGTACCACAGGTTTGATTGATTAATTTAATTTGATTTAAAATATATAGTTTCATTTATTTATTTGCAAGCAGAGAGAGTAGAAGAGAGGCAGAAAGAATGGCTGTGCCAGGCCCCTAGCCACTGCAAAGAACTCCAGATGCATGTTCCACCCTGCACATCTGCCTTTTGGGGAGAGGGGAAAGGGAGGGGGAATAAAACTGGAGTCATTTGGCTCTGAAGGCAAGTGTCTTAACTGCTGAGCCATCTCTCCAGCCTAGTTTAATTACACTTTGACTATCAAATTAGAAACTATAAAGTAAAGGGGTTTATTATAGACAGGTATTATAAAAAGAAGAGTCTTGTAACCAGGATTCATTTCCTTGGCTATAATATTGCTCTACAAATATTCCAAGCATAGGATTTGAACTATCAGAAGAAGCTAATGTTAGCTATTCTTTTTGACTCATCTAAGGTCATTTTATCCATTTAAATCTTAAGACTGTCCTCCTGTTCATTGCCATTCTAATACCATGGACCAAATCCCATCAATTCTTATTTAAATACCTTTAAATGACTATAATGGCTCTCCATGGGACCTACAATTAATCCTCCACACAACAGCTAGAACCATGTTTTATAAAGGCAAATTGTATCAGGTCATTCCCCTTTTCACACCCTCTTGAACTCTGGTACAGAACAGTCACTAGTTCTTTACAATGGTACATGAGTGAAAGGAAATATTACTTATCTGCCTAAAGAAACAAGAGACTAGAAGAAATTCTCTAAATTTTCTTTCCCTCCAAGTGTAGGTAGGAACCTCTGAGTTTCCCAAGAATAAAAACATATAAAACATGGAGAATGGCACCCATTAACTCGTAACACATCCACTAGATAGTTACATTTATTATATCTTTTATTGTGTTAAGCTGTTCTAAACCTAGGATATATTTATTATATTAGGTAGATATAGCCTAAATATATTTAGTGAGCTATAAATTGATGCTATAGCAATTCTTTCCATAACATAGAGGTGGAATTGAAAATGGTTGTATGATTAATGTCTTTCTTTGAAAATCTAGGTTGAAAAATAACTCCCCAAAATTATCTGATTTCAGAGGCTGGGGAAATAGTTCAGTGGGTAATAAAGTTTGCCACAGAAGCAGGAGAGCCTGAGAAGGCCTGATTCACCGAGTTTGATCCCCCAGCACCCATGTAAACAGCTACACCTGTAATCACAGTCCTGTGGGAAATGTGCCAGGGTCCAGCCCTGGCTTGAAGGAGGGTCCCCAAAGAGACGTGTGAAAGGGAGTGGAGCAATAACAACTTGAAGTCAAGCTCTGGTGCAAGCTGACAGGCTAATGCTGAAGGCAGCTGAGTTTCTCCATCTCTTTTTTTCTGCTCTGATTTTTTGCTTTTCTACTTTTTTCTCTTTTGTTCTTTTTCACTTTTTTCTCTTTTTTTCTTTTTCTCTTTTTTTTCTTTTTCTCTTTTTTTCTTTCTCTCTTTTCCTCTGCTGCCACAGCTCTTAGCCTCAGTCTTTTATTTTCTGATCATGTCATGCAAGAGCAAACTTCAAGAAAGGTACAGTTCCACAGAATTCATAGAAACTTTTTGTTATTTCTTTACATCAAACAATCACATACTTATTTACCTCAAGTACAGTCATCAGGTCTCTATAATGATTAACAATTTTCACACTTTCCTCATGTATGTGTGGTCAAGCACTTGTGGTTTCATGAGCTCCTACCTCCAATTACTATATTAAAGGTGAGAAACAAAACAACCACAAAATGGGGGTTCCCACCATTAATTACTGATCCAATAAACCCATTTATGCCCCAACCATTTCTTTTGAGTTTTCCTTTTCATGTCTCTCCAATATGTAGACTTTGGTCCCCCCGATTGAACTCTTTCTGACCTCGGTTGTTTTTCCTGTAAGGATTGTTGATAAAGAGTCATAGTTTGCTGCAATTTCCACCATTCAGAAAAATTAGTCATAGAACAATTCTTACACTGTTCCAGGAGGTTCATTGTTTCCTCCTCAGTATACTGTACTCCATGCCTGACTTTCTTTAAGGACTTAAGGAAAACAATTATTTCTGACCCATTTTCTTGTTTTTCCTACTCTATGCCAGAGCTTCATTCATATACATTGACCAACATTTCACTAACATCAATTTTTTCTGGAAAAGTAAACTCAGAGATTGGTACACCACGAGAAAGACAGAAAAAGACAAACATTTTACAGAAAACCATAGATATCTGCAGCATAGAGAGACAAAGATGTTTTCTATAGAGGGCCCACATTGGACTCCAAGAAAGAGACAGCTGGGCTGGAACTGTGTCATGCAGCTCTTCAGTGCTCAATTCCTCATGATCCTGAAATGGCATGCTTTGCCATCTCTGGCAGAAGTGGAAACCATAGCATCATTGGGGCCAATCTGACCAAAAAAAATGGAGACTATGAGTTCAGTTAGAGATGCTATCTCAAGGAAACAAGCAGACAAGTAAGAGAGGAAGGGCACCCAATGTCCTCCTCTGTCTCCCACACATGCACACAGTAGGCACACACATCTGCACATATCCCACAGACATACACACAAACACACACACACAAAAATCTTATTGCAATTACTTGTGTTCTGTGAAATTTTGTTAGTCTTAGATTTATGAAATAAACTACTGCTTTTATAGTAGTCAATCATTGTTTCTTTAGCATTTGAAGACTATAAAGAGTACCGGGTATCACCATAGATAATAAATATTTAAAAATAGAATAAAATGTATACTTATATGACATTTATATAAATATATGATTGATATTCTGGATGATCACAACTTTAATTTATTTAGAGGTCCTTTTGATGTAGATACTATCCAGGCCTTACCTGCAACTCATTAAGATACTTAATTATGGGAATCCTTGATTTTAATTTTCTTCAACTTCAGAATATTAACAAGTTAATAAACCAGTGTACCAAAGGATATTTTGGTAAGTATAATGTAATATCAACAAAGAGATGATATATTCTTTCTGTTTTCTCTAAATTTAAAAGCTATTGCCAGTAGTTCAGAACTAAGTGGAATAACATAGGCAGCTTTTAATTAGACAACTCTCATTCTTGTCCTACTGCTGCCTACATGTCATTGCATCTCTAGAAGCCATGATTGTATCCAATTTTACACCATCCAATTTGAGACACGTGTAATACCTAGGTGCAGTTGCTTCTGCACAAGTGTTTTGTCTCAGTAC